>VDFB02071279.1:0-41611 GCA_007258455.2 Sequoia sempervirens
GATGATTTGAGTGACAATTTTGAAAATATAGAGCAACCAATAGAGAAAGATAGATTCAATGGTGAAAGTAAGAGTGAAATTTCTTTATTTGATAATGGGTCCAAATTTAATGAGGCTACTATTCATGGTGTAATTGTTTAGCCTATTTCAAAGGGAATTGATTTTCATCAAATTTCATACAAGGGATTAGCTCATATAAAACAAAATTTGTAGGAAAATTTAAAAGTATATAATGAGGGATGGAATTTTGGGAAACCTTTCAAAGAGATATCTGATTTTATATATTTTAGATTGATGCTCGTGGTCTTCAAAGGATTTTTTATTTTGCAGGTACTTCGTGAGTTCATATCCCTCATTCACATTGGCATATACTTCTCCCAACCTGTTAATGGATTTTCATAGTCTCTTGGGAGGTTGGGTTGTATTGCACCTAGTCTGGGTGCACATAGGTGTCTTAGGTTGCATTTTATTTTTGGGTATTTTTGTTTGGTTCCATTTTTTGGTTGTATTCTCCTTTCCTCTCTCTCTTGACTTAGCTTCCCAATGAACAAGGACTGGTCTATCCCAAAGATACTAGAGTTCTCTGCATTTCTATAGAAAATGCAATCCCCAATCAGAGCCACTGTTAGTCCCAATTTTGATCTTTGAAAATTTTAAAATTTACCCCTACCAAGGCACTTGTTGAATATGTGGTCTTGAACAAAATGTTTCCTTGTTGACTATGGGCTATACTAACCACAATCAATGTCTATGAAATATTTGTCTTAGGGGTGTATAAGAGCTTTAAGCATGCAGTATTTTCATTCTCTTCACTAAGTCTAACTCAAGAAAAAGTTCATTCTAAAGAGTGTGGATTGGTAATCCAAATGAAAATTCACTGTGTATTTGGATTTAATATAATGGTTATACCCCCGAAACATAAATATGACCTTGAGCCTATTCAATACAAGCATCTATAGAAATTAGAAATGTTTGGAACCATTTTGCTTGAGAATTTTGAGTTGAAGCAGTATTGGTGGGTAGTTGATAACTGGGTAGAATTGGTTTTGAAAATAATCATAAGAAGAACATGAAGAGAGACTATCATGAAGGAGGAGGTGATCATCCAAATGGTGTGTGATGCTTTAGATTGAGCATAAATAGAGTTGTTGAAATGGCTTTGGTGACTTTTAGATGAATGCAATTGTCAGGTAAAAGCCAAAATCAAAAATCTCTACTGTTATTTTAAGCATCAAAGTACTCTTAGTTTGTAGGTAAGAACCACACATGGGAATGAAGCATGAAAGCATAAGCTCACAAATGTGAAGACAAGAAAGAATTAGTTTCCACAAATTTTGCAAGGCCCACTATATTTACAGATTCATGACTCATTCACTATTCATAGCGACTCATGGATTCTTCATGACAATAGTTGATTCCTCCTTTACATCAGTCTAAGGTCTCTACTTGTTGTGATCACGCCTATGTATACCCTGTTGAAAATTGATGTCTTTTCTTAGCTTAATACTTTGTAAAACTTTATGATTGCTGATCTAAATATGTATTCTTTGTTATAGATTCTTTGTGGGTGATTATCTTAGTAATCCATTTTACCATTTTTAGAATGAAGATAGAAGGTTGTAGAAGAATTAGACAATATATTAGAAGATACCCAACATATACTGTGGCAAAACCCTTTCGGTAAAAAACTCCACCAAGAATCAATGTATTATTTAATCTCTAAAGTTGATTGCAATAATTCCAATCTGTGCTTGAGAATGCTTCTTTTTCCTTCACCAAATATTCTTCACAACTTGCAATAAAACTGATAATAACTCTCTTCAACTTGCTTGAGATAAATAGGCAATAATCAAATTTTTAAACTCCAAAGAGTTACAATTACAAAGAACAATCCCTATCTCACAAAAGGTATGCCTATCTCTTGCAAGTAGAGTTCTACCATGAAGAACAATGCCAAAACATGTGCTTCATCCATTTGGGTGTGTAGACACCTAAATTTGGACACTCACATTTGTCCAAATTTATCCATTTTCATCTAAATATCCTCTTACTTGCATTAATTAAGTAATATTGCTATTATTTAATTAATCCCTTAATTCTTCTAAACCCCTAAAGGTATTTAGTTAATAATTAAATACCTTACCCTTTATCCCCCTTTTCCTCAAAGGAATTAAATAAATAATACATTTATTTAATTCCTCACATGTCACATCCTCCATCACTTTTTCTTAATCATAATCCACCTCTTAATCTCATCATTAGGGATATGCACATGTTTAATCCTTGATTAGGATGTGTCACATCCTCCAACTTTTCCAAGTTGGCTTCTAATCTTTATTAACCACTAACTATCATCTAATCACTAATTAGCTAATCCAATCAACATCTTGGTCAACTCTCTCATTCCCCAAGGAATTTTTAATTCATTTTTTTCTTCCCCATGTGATTATTGAAAGGTCACATCAAGTCACATGAAGCCAAGAACCTTCTATTATAGGGACCTTGTTTTATCCACAAGGTACTTTTCAACCTCTCTCATAAGAACCTTGTCTTATCCACAAGGTGCTTATCATATGAATTTAAAAATTCATATTTATTCTCCCAACCACCTTATCCACTCCAATCATGTGAATTTTTAATTCCCATTTATTTCTCCAAGCACTTTCCTCTTCCCCATGGAGATTTTTTGAGGAATACTAAAATTTCTCATATGTCACTTTCATTCTCACTTGGGGACAAGAAGCTCCTTTTTGAGGAAATCTTCTCATCTCCCAAGGTACTTTCAAAGTACTCATCCTTCTTTCACATCACTTGTCTTTCCTCCACATCATTTGTACCCTTTCCATCTCACCATTTCCTTTGGACACTTCATCCTCCATATGTCAAGATGTGAGGGCTTGTGAGTTCTCAACTCACCATAGCCCTCCATCTTGGCCATGGTGGCTCAATCCTAACCGTTGAATTCACTAGAGAATTATATTTCCTCTATAAATACCCCCCTTTTTTCATGCATTGATACAACTTAGGTATTTTTAGCACCCTTATGCTCTCAAGTTTTCAAGCCATTATCAAGCATATCCTTTTGCATTTTAGAACTTGCACTAGCTCTCATCCTCATTGCATCCACATTACTCATTTTATCACATACCCACTTTGCACTCATTTTCCATCACATTTCCATCAAAGGAGCACATACATCAAGCTTCAATCAAGGGCCAACCAAGGAGATCAACACAGATAAAGGTATATCACTCTTTGTTTCATCTTTCTTTTATTTGTGCTTAACTTAGGCTAATCTCGAAGTGGTCTTGTGTTTCTTTCCATTGCATTTTTAGTTTGTTTTGCATATTTAGAAGTAAAAAACACTTGCACACTCGGTGGGACCCACAAATAGGTCCTTTTTACTCTCATGTTTGTTGTTTTTTAATATTTTGCAGGTTCAGGTGACAAAGAGGGGTGACCTAGCTCTGACAGGGGCGACCAGGCCCTGTAGAGGGGCAACCAAACCCTGACAGAGGTGACCAAGCCCTCAGATAAGTGACCAAGACCTGTAGAGGGGCGACCAAGACCTTAGAGGGGTGGCCAGGACCCCAAAGGGGTGGCCAGGACCTGAGAGAGGCGACCAGGACCTCAAAGGGGTGGCTAGGACCTCAGAGGGGTGAATGGACCTAAGAGGGGTGGCCAAAACCTCAAAGGGGTGACCAAGACCTAAAAGGGTCGGCCAGGACCTGAGAGGGGTGATCAGGCCCAAACAGAGCTGTTTGAGGTAAAAATAGTGTTTAAAGTCATTTTCAGGGCCCGTTTTCTATTGTTTTGATTTATACTAACCCCCTAACTTGTGTTGTTGGTCATTTTGAAGGTTTTTACTAACATTTGTGTAGTTATTTCACGCTTAACGAAGATCGGAGGTTAAACTACTAACATGTTTATTGTAGAACGAAAGGACCAAAACTTTTAGTTATTTGTTTACTTTCATTTTCGCACTAATTAGGCACATAGTCTAAGTAGGGGAGTCAATAAATTGTATGCTTTGTTTGTAAGTAAGCTATTGGTGTATCCAATCCCCTTGCACCATTTGGTGATCCTGGGTGAAGAGAAATCATAGCTTACTTCAGTCCTTTGTGTTACCCAAGGGGGTGTTACATTGTTCAAGTTTTCCCCTTGTACTTCGTGTGAGCTTGGGGAGTAGTCAAAAATGGTTAGCATCCTCTTCTTAGTGGGACCTACTTGGGGATTTCATCACCCCAAGGGATGATCCCAACCACATGTACCGGTGGGGTATATAAAGGGGGGAGAGCCAAAGCGATACCCCAATCCAATCACGTTGTGTTTGGCGAAGTGTCAAAGCTAGGATGATACCTAGATAGACATGAAGATTTGGTCTGAGCCTTCAATATCTCATTGGAGTTCCTGACTCACGCTTGTGATGGGTTGTTGTTCACGATTGTGCCTCACATATCGAGCGTATATCAAGGACTCTCTGGATCACCTTGTTTAGCCTAGTTAGAGAATCGTGTTGGCCATAACCTTCATACTAATCTTAGGATTATGTTGTTTGAAATGTCTTTTCTACGCAAAACCAATGCATATCTTATCATTTGAGTTAGCCACACCCCAAATAGGGGTGACCCTGACCTCAAGAGAGGCAACCCCACCCTCTGTCTCATTCATTTTCCAATTTTTTTGAGTCAAAAAAAATCATATTTCACTTAGATGGGCAACCAGGCCCTAAGAGGGCAACCATGCCCTAGGAGGGGTGGCAAGGCCTACAAAGGGGCGATCGCGCCCTGAAACGGGTGTTTTTGCTTGTTTTTTCATTCGTTTTGTCACCGTTCTTTTTCATTTTCATTTATTCTCACCCATTCCTAGAATAGGCAACTAGGCCCAGTGAATAGGCACCACACCCTCAGCAAGGGCGGCTAGGACCTACAGAGGGGCGACCAAGCCCTGAAACGGGTGTTTTTGCTTTCTTTTTCGTCTGTTTTGTCATCGTTCTTTGTTTTTTTCATTTTTTCTCACTTGTTCCCTAGAATAGGTGACCAGTCCTAGTGCATAGGAAACCACGCCCTTAGCAGGGGCGGCCAGGACCTATAGAGGGGTGACTAGGCCCTGAAACAGGCATTTTTTCTTTTTTTTGTTTGTTTTGTCATCGTTCTTTTTCTTTTTTGATTATTCTCGCTTGTTCCCTAGAACAGATGACCAGACCCAATGCATAGGTGACCACACCCTCAGCAAGGGCAACCAAGACCTATAGAGAGGTGACCAGGCCTTAAAACGAGCATTTTTGCTTGCTTTTTCATCTATTTTGTCATCATTCTTTGTCATTTTCGATCATTCTCACTCATTCCATAGAATAGGTGACTAGGCCCAGTGTATAGGCAACCATGCCCTCAGCAGGGGTGGCTAGGACCTATAGAGGGGTGACCAAGCTCTAAACAGGCATTTTTGCTTGCTTTTTCGTCTATTTTGTCATCATTCTTTATCATTTTCAATTTTTCTCACCTGTTTCCTAGAATAGGTGACTAGGCCTAGTGCATAGGTGACCACACCCTTAGGAGGGGTGGCCAGGGCCTACAGAGGGGTGACCAAGCCCTGAAACGGGCATTTTTGCTTGCTTTTTCATTCGTTTTGTCATTGTTCTTTGTCATTTTTTATTGTTCTCACTTGTTCCCTAGAATAGGCGACCAGGCCCAGTGCATAAGTGACCACACTCTCAACAGGGGTGGCCAAGACTTACAGAGGGGCGACTAGGCCCTGAAACGGGTGTTTCTAGCTTACCTTTTTGTTCGTTTTGTCATCGTTCTTTGTCATTTTTTATCATTCTCACCTGTTCCCTAGAATAGGCAGCCTTTCTCCCTAGTTGGGTGACCAAAACCTCAAAAAGGGTATCCAGGACCTGTAGAGGGGTGACCAGGCCTTAAAATGGGCATTTTTGCTTGCTTTTTCAACCGTTTTGTCAGTCATTTTTTGTCATTCTTGCCCGTTCTTCAAAATAGGTGACTGTGCCCTTAGGTTGGGAAACCTCATCCTCTAGTTGGGTGGTTTTTCCCATTGGATGGGTGATTTAGCTCCAAAAATGACCAATCCCATCTTCCATCCACATCGTTCTATCAACCATTTTCTATCGTCTTCCATCGTTATCACTCGTTTTCAGTGAATAGGCATGTGCCACCTTCTTGAGTAAGTTTTCCATCAGTTTTGGCAAAGTTGTTCCCTAAACAACTAATCGTGTCTCTCGTTTAGTCAATCCATTCATCTGTTCTACGCATCTATCTCCTCGTCTTGAGAGTTAGTCTCCCCTTTCAAACATCTGTTTCGATTATCTATTCATCCATTCTGAGCTTTTGTCTCCTTGTTCCGAGAGTCAATCTACCCTTTCGAGTATCCCTTTCCTCATTCCGAGCATCTGTCTCCTCATTTTGAGTATCCATCTACCTATTCTGCAAGTCTATCTACCCGTTCTAAGGGTTTGTCTAACTATTCTGAGAGTCCAAAAACCAAATAGGTGACCACGCCCCAGACATAGATGACTAGGCCCAGTGGATAGGCAACCTTTCCCTCCAGTTCGTTTGCATCTTCCATTCACCAGTAATCTTTACTTCAGTCCATCTGCAGGTCATCCATCTTAGAATGACTCTAGGTTGCATAGCCATCATCATTTCCTTGATACAAATCCCCTAAACTTTGTTTTAGAGGTTATTATCCAAATTGACTTAGGTTTCTGCATTTGATCAACATCACTCACGTTTGCTCAGGATTTCCATCCATCTTGAGTCAGTCATCACCCTCGGCCCAATCAATCCACTTTCAATCTCAAGGTGGATTCAATGCCACAATCATCTATTTATGCTTTTATCCCATCAATCAACACCCTAAGTCACCTAGGGTAATCTTTGAATGTGGTTTAGAATCCCTTGAATCATCCTATCTAATCCATCATCTAATCTTATCAAATCGTCTCATCAATCGATCTTACACAGTCTAATCCCATAACATTCTCCAATCATCCTAATCTGAGCTTTGATCCAATCCCAATTTGAGCTTAAATTCCAATATGAGCTTTATTCCACCTACATCCAAGACATTTTGATATTGAAACAAATATTTACCTTTTCATCTTCTAATAGTCTATTCCCATCTTTTCAATCCATATCCATCCCATCTGACATCATGAATCCTTATCCTCCATCAATGCAATCAAAAATAGTAGTCAAGGGGAATCCTAATTACATTGACGATGATAACAAAAGTCTTGTTGATCAAGATGTATATAACATAGATCCCCTTGACGCTATCATTGCTAGCAATCTTTCCCCAAGTGTCATCCAAAATCCAATCACCTCTCTGAGCTATCTCGTTATGTCTCCATCCACACCTAATAATGCTCCTTATGATAACTTTGACAAGGGATATCCATTATCTTCCTCGCCTGCATCTCCATTATATCCTTCCTCTACATCATTTTCTTATCCACCACCCACATCCTCTTATCCCAATCAATCTTCCCATCCTAATCTACCATCCCAATACTCCTATTACAATTCCCCATTCATGTCCCCCTATCCTAATCCTCCTTACCAGTCTACCCATTCTAATCCTACGTCCACACCTTCTTATCTTAATCCTACACCCCCATCAACCTCTCCTAATCCAATATCCACATCTTCCTATCCTAATCCACCATCCCAATGTTCTTATCTGAATTCCTCATCTACTTCCCCTAACATCAATCCATCATCCACATCTTCCTATCCTAATCCACCATCCCAATATTCCTATCTTAATTCCTCATCTACTTCCCCTAACATCAATCCATCATCCACGTCTTCCTATTCTAGTTCACCATCCTGATATCCCTACCTTAACCCTCCATCCAATCCTAATCCTCCACCTACTCTTAGTCTTCCATACAATCCCATTCCTCCATCTAATCCTAGTCCACCACTCCATAATCCCAATCCTTCACCAATCCCTAATCTTTCATCTATGCCCATCACCCTAGCCAAGCCTAGAGTATGTAAGTTTCTCACTCCAGAAGTTCTCCAAGGACTTATGACAAAGAAGACATTTCCCACTCCACACATTGCAGTCGTGGAACCATGCTATCCCAATCCATCATCTACGATCACTAGTGATGAGACCCCTCTTTGCACCACACCTATCATTGATGTTACCACCCCTAGCACCACTCAAACCACTAAAATCATCAAACCCATCGAATCCATTGAGTCCCCATCTCCTACTTTGAGGTCCATCAAACCCATTAAAGAAAACCAAATTCAATCCAATCCTCCTACACCTAGATCCACCCAATACAACGAAGACACACAAATTCAATCCACTTCTCCCACTCCTAGTATCATTGAAATCCATTCCCACGAATGCCTTGAATCTCCCATCCTTCCATCTCCCCCACTTGAGGAGTCCCTCCAAAACTCTATCATCCTGCCACCCGCACAAGTTGAGTCATGCCAAGAGCTTGATCCAAAGCATACCAACATATCCCCTTCTCCACATCAAGATCTTGCCATCCCATCTAGTCCACCACAAGATCACAATCCCCCATCCATTCCATCCCATGATCCCCTTGATACTCAAGATCTTATCACTCCATTGCATGATCCCTTATCGCCTACTGCCATAAATCCAAATCCTATCATATCACCTAATCCCTCTCCTAATACCACTCATCCAAATGCTGCTATCCCATCATCTCCATCTCATGATCCTCCATCATTGCCTAAACCTACTATTCCCTCACTGCTTTTATATCCCCTTGGTACTCTCACATTATTCCATGGTGGTCTCCTTGTAGAAGAAAAAAAAAGAATATATACCACCCATCATCCTCCACCTAATAATGGACTCGCATTATTCTTCCAAAATAACAAAAATCCTATCATGGATTGAATGCTCAAGAACATGAACTATCAAGGAAAAGGTTTAGGCCTTCATGAGCAAGGTATATTAGAGCCCATCTAGGACAAAGAACAAATCTGTATGCAAGGTCTTGGACATATCTCTCAAGACTCACAATCTAAAAATTTTGGTACAACCTCTAGATGTCCTCAATGAGCCTTTTCCAAAATAAATCTAGGCTCTTCCCATCACTCCACCAAATCATTTTTTGCCATCCCCCCTCCTCCATCATATCACCTAAAAAACAACCATCCATATTCCTCCTTCATCTGCTCCATCCATTTTGGCTCCTTACATCCCTCCATCTACCATCTCCCATCCTTCATCTCCTAAATCCATTTTGGGTCCTTACGTCCCTCCACCCACTATGTTTATTTTGGGCCCTTATATCCCAACATCACCTCCTCCATCTCATCCTATTCATCCTTTCATCCATCCATCACCTATCCATGTCACCCATCCTAAACATCCCACTATCGTGCTCCCTCATCAAGATCAACAAAGGAATGTACCTATACATCTTCCATCCACATATCATCCTGAAAATCCTACCTCCATCACTCCATTCATGTCTTCTCCATCTTGTTCATCTCTTAGCACCCATCCCATTGCTATCAAAAGCACTTTGGATGCCAAAGTAAGAATGCATAAATCTAAACGTCCACATGAATCTAAAGCTCTCCATGTCTCCTCTAAAAGACATGGTGAAGAAAATAAAAATCAAATCCAAAATCCAAATCAAATCCCCATGCCTCAAAGGCCCACCAAAGAAAAAATCAAAACCATGTGGATCCCAAAGAAAAAAGATGAAATGCCTTCAAATGAAAAATCTATAACAACATCCAAAGTTGCTAATCCAAAAGCTAATCATTCTCATCCACTATCTCCTAAATATGTTTTGGGTCCTTATGTCCCAAAATTCACTATCCCATTCCTCCATTATCCCCACATCATCCATCCATTAGTACTCCTATCATTTCACATCCACCACCATATGTGCCAATGTTGATCTTGAACTCATCACCCCATCACACACCTACCTCATCATTCCATCCATACACTTTCCAACATCCCATCCATTATCCCACATATCTTCCCCATCAAATCCCTTTAATTCATTCTCTTGCATAATCCGTTTATCCAATAAGGTTTTACCAACATCCAATAGTTACTTCACGCATGGGCTCTTAATACCTCGTATGGACCTTGATGCTCGAGTTCATCTATCCTCTTATCACATATCCTCTAAATCTACTTACCCACATCCATATCCTTATCCATCTCCATCCACATGCTATCCAAAAAATCCAATTAAAAAAACATAGTAAAGAGAAATAATTCATCCAATGGTGAAAACTTGGCAAACAAGCGCCTTGGATAAGTACCATGATGAAAACCTGGAAAACATGCGTCATGCATAAATCCCCCATCCAGCTTACTTCCCCACTTGGGGGAAACTGCATCCCCTTCACCCATCTCCTCCATCCAACATATCTTCCACATCCTACCTGTCATATCCCATTTATCCCAATCCCTCCATCCTCCTTGTGATCTTGATATCAATAGGGGAAAACATATAAACATGCTTTGGACACCCCTTGGCATACATGCCCCTTTCCTACACACTATCTTAATCCTTATCCACATCCATCTACCTTCCTTGTCCACTTGTCATGCTACCATCACTCTCCCTTCCTTATACATGCATCCTACCTATATCCATCTCACTCCTTTATTTACCTATCCTTCTATCTTCCATCCCTCATGCCTCATCATACATGGCATATCTAGAGTGGGGGCATCTATCTTCCTTTGTGATATAGTCCTTGGAGACATCATTCATCCCTCATGTCAATCCCTTCCATCTCCCCATTCTTATCCCTATATCCATCCATCTTCCAAACCCTTACCTTTCTGTCTATCCATCTAGTAACCTTTTCCCCATTCAAATTTTTATCCCTTTTATCCATCTGTCCTAGCATCTTCCTATCTCCTTATCTTTATCTATCCATCCCTTTATCTCTATCCTCATCCCATCTCATAATACCTTGTCATTGGTATCTGGCTATAGGCCTCCCCCTATGCAACCTAATGCCATCTCTCTCACTATCATCATTCCCAGTTCTTTCTCACATCTTTCCAATCTTATATCACTTCTCATCACTCATCTCTCCATCATGTCATCCTCCCAATTCATCTTTTCATGATTTGGATAACTATCCCATCCCTAAGCTACACATGATCACCATCATCCTATCTTATCCAATAGGTCTATCTTATCTCATCATATCAATCTTGTCATTTTATCCACTTATCATGGTCATCTCATCATCCTTTATCCATGGTCAGTCATCGGTTTTTGTCAAACTACATTGCCCCTGCACTTTCATGTAGGCAAGGTCAATCATTTGATCTGCCCCTGGGGCTCCTTTTGTCTTTTTCATCCATTAAGGTCTTCATCGTCCTCTTTCCACTTTTATCCATGGTTAGCCATCAACCTTTTATCAAACTACCAAGTCTTTGCGCTTTCATGTAGGCAAGGCTAATCTTTGATCGACCCTCGAGCCCCTAGGTCTTTAGGGTGTGTAAGTCTCATGTCTCGTGTCGTGTCATCAAGTATGTTCTTATCTAGCTAGTTATTCACAAATGAGATCCACTTGTATCATGAGATTCAATCGGTTTCAGAATTTCCTACATCATTTATTGATCTTTTAGTTTAGTATCCACCTTTGGTCTCAATAGGATGCATCCTTCCTCAACAGACCTCATCAACCCCATCCATCCCCTTGATCCTATGGAAAAGGGCGTTTTGAAATTGATTGCTATCTTTTGATTCTTTTGGTTTTTGTTTATCATCTGAGCCCCATATCATCACTTGTCAAGGCTGCCATGATCCATCATATTATGGTGCATTTTGACTGGTCAACATAGGGGCATATCTTAATTTTTTTCTTTTTATTTTTGTCTTCTTGGTTGTACCATGTAGTACCCACCAAGATCCCTAAGGTCTTGTGTTACATTGGGGCATCCTATTGTGCTTGTGGTTATCCCAATACCTGGCCCGACCAAGGTCTTTGCGACTTTGGGGTGTTGGGATAGCCTTCTTCTCTGCTATATTTTATGCATTAGACATTAATCGGCCTTGGTTCTTCATACCCTGGCATCTTGTGTCTTATGCTATAGCAAAAATCAGTGCTCCAAAAATGGAAAATTGTATTAGGATTGCATTTCATCTCCCCATCCCCCATCCTCTCATCTATCAAACTCCCCCCATCCATTCATCCTTCATCACTCTCCTCCCCTATCCATTCAATCTCTTATCATCATCCCTTCAATTTTCTTAGAATAATATAGATTGGTTATTCTAAGAATCTTATCCCCCATCATTTTAGTCCTTTCATTCATCTCACATCTCAATCCAATCCTCATCAATTCAATCTAGCACAAATCATCTAATCACATCCTTGGTCTTGTTCCCCATCTCGATACAAGCCTTGATCTAATCATCATCATCATCATCATCATCATCATTGCGATATCCTTTCCTATCCTTTAGTGTTGTTTTGGGATGTATCCTTCCCTCATAAATGACGATTTCATCAGTATCATTGGGATGCATCCTTCCCTATCATTTGGTGTTGTTTTGGGATGTATCCTTCCCTCATCAACAACACTTATTGGGATGTATCCTTCCCTACCCTTGTGTTATTTTGGGACATATCGTTCCCTTATTGACAACACTCCATCCATCATCAACCCATTTTGGCTTGTAGCTTGACTGGGGCAACATCATCTTTAGCCTTAAATCCATTTGTGCTTCCCCATCTCCTCTTGTTCATCATCCTCTCTTATCCATCACTTTGCACCATTTTCCTCAAAATACCTTTTAATCGTCTCATCCCTTTCGAGAGCACACCTGTGTTCTCTTGAACCTGCATGTCCTCTCAAGGGGGCATCCTCAATCCCTAACTTTCATTTTCAACCTCATCATCTTTCTTCCCAGTCACTCCTTTAATGACTAGGGCATCTTTCCCAATCTAACCATCTTCTTCCAGGTTCTATGTTTTAATATTCTTTGAAATGATGTTACTTCGTAACACCATCTCAAAGAGGGGAAAAATGTAGACACCTAAATTTAGACACTCACATTTGTCAAAATTTGTCCTTTTTCATCTAAATATCCTCTTACTTGCATTAATTAAGTAATATTGCTATTATTTAATTAATACTCTTAATTCTTTTAAATCCCTAAAGGTATTTAGTTAATAATTGAATACCTTACCCTTTATCCCCCTTTTCTTCAAAGGAATTAAATAAATAATACATTTATTTAATTCCTTACATGTCACATCCTCCATCACTTTTTCTTAATCCTAATTCACCTCTTAATCTCATCATTAGGTATGTGCACATGTCTAATGCTTGATTAAAATGTGTCACATCCTCCAAATTTTGAAAGTTGGCTTCTAATCTTCATTAACCACTAACTATCTTCTAATCACTAATTAGCTAATCCAATCCGCATCTTGGTCAAATCTCTCATTCCCCAAGGAATTTTTAATTTCTTTTTGTCTTCCCGATGTGATCATTGAAAGGTCACATCAAGTCACATGAAGCCAAGAACCTTCTATATAGGGACCTTGTTTTATCCACAAGGTACTTTTCAACCTCCCTCATAAGAACCTTGTCATCAAAGAAAGGTTCTTATGAGCAATGATGGAAAATGGGTGCAAGGTGGGTATGTGATAAAATGAGCAATGTGGATACAATGAGGGATGAGAGCTAGTGCAAGTTCTAAAATGCAAAGGATATGTGATGAAGCGAGGATAAAACGAAGGTCCTATAGAAGGTTCTTGGCTTCGTATTAAGCGATGACCAAGATCGAGGCCACCATCACATTTCCATCAAAGGAGCACACAACCAAGCTTCAATCAAGGGCCAACCAAGGAGATAAACATAGATAAAGGTATATCACTCTTTGTTTCATCTTTCTTTTCTTTGTTCTTAACTTAGGCTAATCTCGAAGTGGTCTTGTGTTTCTTTACATTGCATTTTTAGTTAGTTTCGCATATTTAGAAGTAAAAAACACTTGCACATAGGGCGTCCCAAACTTCCCCTGAAGTCCACGGCTGAACCTTGATTTTTAGATCTTCAAGGCTTGTATCCTCAAGTAGTAAAGAATGGGCCCATAACTCAGCCAATACAAAATATCTTAGCATGCAAAGAGTTAACTCAAGCCAACTTGGGTTAAGGTGGGTCCAAGTCTGTTAACTAAAACATATCTCTCCACCATTCATGCAAGAATGGTCATCCCCTATTAACTAAGGTAATCACCTATTATCTATCATGCAACTCAAGTCATTAGCCATGCATTCCAAGTTAACTAAAGTCAGCTAGCATTCAACTAAAACTAACTAAAGATAACTGAACCATAACTAAACTAAACTGAACTAAAACTAAAACTAAACTAAATTGATTCTAAAGCTGGTGAACTGAACTAAACCAAACTAAACCGAATGAGTCGACTAAAAGGCTGAATGATCAAGAACTGAACTTCACTTCATGCATGTAAACATCAATCCTTAACTTCTAGGATCTTTACATGCATTACATATGTTATCTCTTACTCCAAATAGTTAACTTAACTCAAGGTGGGTTCCACCTTCCATGTGGGTGCCCCATGTGCTCCTATTATTTAGGAACTCATATTGGACACCCTCACATGCTCCCTAACAACAACTGTATTTTTGGCCTGGTATGAAACGTGATATTGCTGATTATGTATCGAGGTGTCTTGAGTGCCAAAGAGTCAAAGCTGAGCATCAACATCCCGCTGTATTATTACAGCCACATCTCGTTCCTGAATGGAAATGGGATATTATATCTGTTGATTTCATAGTTGGATTACCTACATCGTCACGTTGACATGATGTCATTATGGTAACTGTTGATAGATTGACTAAGGTAGCTCATTTTTCGCCAGTACGATCATCTTATAATGCTTCATCGGTAGCTAGGATATTCATGGAGGACATAGTTAGATTGCATGGGATTCCTTGTAGGATTATATTTGATAGAGATCCCGTATTTACTTCAGTCCTATGGACTTCATTACAACATGCTCTAGGTACACAGCTGAACTTCAGTTCAGAGTATCATCCTCAAACAGATGGATAAACGGAGAGAGTTAATCAAATATTAGAGGATATGCTTAGAATGTACATAATGGACCAACAATCACGTTGGGAGGATTATCTGTACTTAGTAGAATTTGCTTACAATAACGGATATCAAAGTTCCATAGGTATGCCACCATTTCAGGCATTATACGGACGTCCTTGTCGAACTCCATTGAGTTGGGATTGACTTGAGGATAGAGTGTTACTTGGTCCTGAGATGCTTCGTGACATGGAGCAATAGGTTGATCGTATTAGAGAACATTTAATAGCAGCTCAGGATAGACAAAAGAAGTATGCCGATGTGCATAGAATAGATCGACAGTTTTTAGTTGGTGATAGAGTGTTTCTTCGAGTGCGACCGCGAAAGAGTCCAATCCATTATGGAAAAGGCTCTAAGCTTGCGCCTCGTTTCGTTGGGCCATTTGCAATCCTAGAGAGGATTGGTCCTGTGGCGTATCCACTCGCCTTACCACCCAGTTTGTCACGTATCCATGATGTTTTTCATGTGTCAGTTCTTAGACCATATCATCCTGACATATCTCATGTACTTGATTGGAATGCGTTACAGGTAGAGGATGGGCAACTGGCTTTGGAGCCTGTGGCCATTCTACAGCACTGGACACTCAGTCTTAGGGGTCAAGACGTTGACCAGGTGAGGATCCAATGGGATCCTAGTTATGAGGCTTCTGCTACTTGGGAGGATGCGACACACATGAGGGAACTTTATCCCTATCTATTCACAGGCTTTCAAGAGCAAGCCTGATCCTAGGGGGGGAGGATGTAGTACCCCTCCACTTTGCTTATGTTTTTTGTTAGAATGTTTTCACTTTGATAGAACCTGGTATTTGGTTTTGATGTTTTGATCGTTGACATTAGAGCAAAAGTGGATTTATTTTGTGATATGATGATACATTTTATGATGGTAATTAATTCTGTCATGCTTTATGTTAGCATAGATGTTTAATTTAGATGTTATTGCCTTATATATGCTTATGTTAGATTAGTTGATGTTATTCTGTCAGTTTGATGTGTTGTGTATTGGTGTGGAGAACGAAGTTACATCACTTGCTTGCGAGTACCCTGTGATTTCTGTGATTTTCTCCGCACGGTGTGTTTGAATAATGGATTGTATGTATGCATGTTATTTGTCTAATTACAGGATTACAGGTACATGACACCGACTCCACCTGGTTTCTCAGGTTTGAGAGTGTCAAGACTCAATGGAAATGTTGATTGGGAGGTAGTAACAAGGTTTTTCCTAGTCTAGTCTTAAACCCAGTCACAGTATGTCGTCAGTTTAAGTCTGGTGTCTTTGGTTGTCTCGGTTGTGTCTGTTTGGATTATTTATTATGAAAGGAAAATTTTGTTATTTTAATGATAGAATAATATTCTGTTAATTTAATGTTTATTAAAATTAATTTTAGATGTTGAAAATAAAATCTTAATATTTAATTTAATTAATTAATTAAATTAAAGTTACTTTATTGTGAGAATAGATTAAATATTCTTAAATGTTTGTGGAAATAGAATTTTAAATTAAAATAAATAAATAAATAAATAAAAGGAATTTGAAATTTGAAATTTGAATTCTTGAATTCTTTAAAATTAATTAAATTCTTGATGATAAGTGAGAAAAGAAAGAATCATCCGGGAGGTGGTTAGAAGATATTTTCTTCTTGCCAAATGTGTTAGTTAAATTAATGGCTTGTTCTTGTTGAGGATTCTCTCGAAAGATATTATGTGAATTGAGGAAAACAAAAAAACACTTCATGGGAAATAAAAACAATAGGGTTTTGCTGAAAATTTGATTTGTGAAAATTTGTGATTTCCTTTGTGATTTGCTTAATATTTCTGGAAGTTCTTTGGTTTAGTATTTGCATATTCTGGAAATTGGTGTTCTAGAAGGGCTTTAGAAGATTGCACGCAACAGGCAAACAAAGCTTTGCTTCTACAGTCAAGTTTTTGAAGCTACAAGAATACAGGTATTTCCCTATTTTAATTTAATTTGTCTTCTTTTGAAAGATTGCCTGTATAAGCATTAGATTTGTGTAAGTTTTTGTACAATTGTGGATTTTAAAGATTGCATGAGGAAATAATTGTGGTTGTGATTCCTGTATTTCTTTACGGTGAATTTTGTAAAATAAAATATTTTGTAGAAATTTGTTACTTTCATGTTATCTTTTAAAACAAGATTTTATAGGGAAATTTTAGAGCAACCCTGTAGAATTTGTTAAGCATTAGGAAAGTTTCAGAAGAAAACTTTGTAGATAAGATTGAGGAAATGTATACCTCATTTGTCTCTTAATCACAAGGAAAGGATGCATCAAGAGAAGGAAAACTAAGATTATTTCATTCAAATAGGCCTTTCCAAATGTTAGGGACATTATGAAGGAAAGAGATAAGTTTATCACATTTAATCCACATGTCCTCTTCATAAATGTGATTTACATGAGCATTCACGATTGTATCCTCTTCTAAAGGATTCTTACAAGTAGGGAGCATATGGAGAGATGGAATTGGGATAGGAAAAGTGGTGGCTATGATCTAATTTTCATTTTGTCTAATTTCTTCTAAAGGGGAATGAGTAGAGAGACAATCAAGAAATTCAATGCTTGTATCTTCTTTCACCAAGATACCTTCATCACTAGCAAGAGAGGTATCGGGAGAAGAAAAAGTATCAATGAGATGATTGTCAACACTATCATCCTCACCAATGGGTAATGCAATATTAAGGATTGTGTCAATGGTGTGGTGATTAATATGTGTCTTAATGACCTCATTTTTGTAATCTAAATTGAACTCATAAGAGGGGATGTTGTATTTATGCAATCCATTTTTAACCAAATAAAAGCCACGTCTCTTGAAAGAAAACATGCTATCATGGAAAAGTAAAGAAAGTGCAAAGCAATAACTTAAAGTGAAATGTTGAAATGCAAGTTTTAGATGTTAAATAAGGTAATTTTCTGATTACAATATGCAACAACCTGAAAGATGAAATGAAAATTAAGCAATCGATGTAATGAGCTAATTTAAGCTAGATCTAATGTAATGCATGTAATATAAACTTAGTCAACTGATACAGATAAGTAATGGCACCAAACATAAGCTAAAAAATGAGGTTTCTAGTCCTTTGAAAGGCAGTTTTAGGGGTGGAAAGGGACTAAGTTGGCCAAGGTGGTGAATGAGTCCCAATGGGGATTTTTTTCAAAAAAATTCATATATTTTTGATTAATTTTTATGTTTGTTGTGTTGTATAATGAAGATATAAGATGAAAATGAAAAGTTTTAAAAATTTGTGATGATTTGAGATGAAAAAATGCAACCTATATGCAACCTATATGCACTTTCACTAATGCAAAATTTTGGAAACCCTAGAATGCCAATTAACTAATGAAAATTGTAATGCAAGCTAATTATAGGATGATGATGGACACTAAATTAGACAAGAAAGTATTCAAAAAGAAGGTTCACCAAAATGAATCATAGATTTTGGGGATAGGGCTCTCTTACACTTCTAGTGTTTTGCACCTAAAAGGAGAAAGGAATCCCAAAAACCTTGATGGCTCACTCAATACTAATGCAAATATGATTGAAATCTATAAAAGGAGAATGACCTAAATGTTGAAAATAGATAAAAGATATTGACTAATGAATGGAAACTAAGGAAATGTAAAACTTTTGAAAACATAGTGTAGTATGCAGACATAAACTAAATGACCTAGAAATGACCATGAAGAAAACCAAAAAACTCTAAAACTAAATTTGTGCACTTGAAAATGTGTTGCAGATTGGAATGTAGACTAGAAGTGTTGTTGATCCTAATATTTTAACCTCTGGGACACTTACGCCATTCTCTGCGACTTAGTTCCAGATCTGGAAAACTGTTCCAGAGCCCATTTTAGCCAAATGCATATCTGAATCTACAAAAAAAAAATGCAAACATGTATAGTGGGACTAAGTGGCCACTGATGGAAACTTAGTCCACTTTGGCTTTTCTAAAAACTTGAAAGTGGAAATAGAAGCTCTCGATCTGCACTTTCTGCTACTCGAGGTGTCTGGTTCTGAAACTCTAATTTTTGGCACTATAAGCAACTTTTTATGGATATTTTGACCTAGTCAACAAGAAGATGACTTACACAAGTTTACAACTTATTCTTCAATGATCTCCAAGCCTTCAAGGTACCTAAATTTGTAACCACACAAAGAAAGAAATAGAAATTTTGAATGTTAGAGCATAGGGGTTTTCCTTGTTCAAACCCCTTTTAGGTAATTAAACCAAATGAAGAAGTAAGATGGAGTGTGAACATGAAATGAAGGATTTAGATAATTTTCATGATGATTGATATTAAATTTCTACATCAATGGAGTAAGAATCTTCCCTTGAATTCCTTAGAAAGCTCTCTTGATGACTTAGAATGCTAATACCCTAGCTTGCTTGACTTGAGACAGATGATGAATGGTGAATGAATAAAGAATGATTTATTAAGTGAATGAGATTAGAAGATGAAAAATGAGAGGAAAACCATACATTTATACATGATTATACAAAATTTCTGAAAAATACCACATCACAGGCTGACCTCAAGGTTTAGAAAATAATATCCAATCAGAATTTTGAATTTTATTTTTTTTGGAGCCAAGTGGGACTAAGTCGCCCCTAGTGGCGACTTGGTACAACTAGGGCATTTTAAGTGGGTTTCAAGAATTAAAGTTTATTAAATGATGTTTAATGTGATTATTCTCTAAAATATAATTAAGTAGGGCCTGTAAGTGGCGACTTAGTACCACTAGGGAATTTTAAGTGGGTGTGAGGAATTAAAGTGTATTAAATGATGTTTAATGTGATTATTCTCTAAAATATAATTAAGTAGGGCCTGTAAGTGTATAAAGGGGTTATTTAAACATAAAAAAGGGTCAAATTATTAATGAAAACCCTAGAAAGGCATGAAATTTTGTTACAAAACTTTACAACACTTTGAAATAAGGCTTGTTAAGTGATAAAAAGAGGTTATTTAAGTGAATTATATTACAAAGGTCCTAGAAAAGTGTGAAAAAGTGTTACAACACTTTACAACACATTTGGAAGGAATCACAAAGTTCTTATTGATTCACAATGGTCAAAGAGCTAATATTAATTTGTTGACCACATTATAACATTAATTCTAGGAAAAACTAGGCCAACATCTATAAGAAAGATCCAAATGAGCGTGAAAATGTCCAAATATACTTTTTTTTACACTACGAGTCCTACTTGTAATTTAGGGATGATCGATCTTATCATAGGGAAAGAAAAACCCTTGTGTGTCTTGATCCATGCTTTCTATTTATCATAATCATCTTGATAAGGGTCATGTAATACCAAAAATTTCTCGGTGATCACATTCTCTCCACATGTAGGATCTATTAGTATCCCATTAGTGGGCTTTTCATAGATATGACCGGCTATGTAGAGAGGACCATCAAGGATATTTTTAAGTATGTCCTTAGAAGAGAAAGTAATATCAATAGATTTCTTAGGCTCACCCTTACGAGGGATAACGTCTATCGCACCTTCCATTTCATCCATAGGATTAACATGAGGAATATGAAGGATAGAATCATGATGTTCATCATTTTTATCAAAATTCATCACATCATTCTTTGTAGTTTCACTAGCTTTGACAAATGAATTGTTCAATAAATATGAGAACCATTCCAAGGTAGTATCCTTTAATGTCTTGAGAAACAATTTTGCTAACAATTTACCATCAAGGAAAAAATCACTACATTAGATGGTGTAGGCATTAACATGGTTAGAAGGATCTACCTTCCCTCCACATTTCTCAAATCTAGGCATAGCTACTCCTTGTGGCATTAATGTTCACAGTAATTCCAAAGACAATGGGATGCTTCTAACATAATATGTGGGTGGGTCATTCTAATATTGGTTTATGGTGGATATTTGGTTTTGCATGGATATTTGTTTTTGCATGGTTTATGGTGGATATTTGTTTTGGTTAATAGTGGGTCATAAAGTTGTGTTATGAGAGGTTCATTATAAGTGGTATGTGGTGGAAGTGAAAGTGGTGATGGGGTGTATGTACTAGTAGGGCAAGTGAATGTAATTCTTATAGATGGTATTGTGAAAAAAAATACAACATTCAATGCCACATCAAAATTGATGGCACTTTCAAATTTTGCATAATTCTAGAGTGCTCATATTAAAACCCTAGAAATTTTATCAAAAAATATTTTTTACAATTTTTTTAGGGTTCTTATATGAGGATTATGGTTTTTCATTTTAATTTATTTTCATTCTATTCTATTGCTAACTATGTATTGCTTACTGTTGGTCACATAAAAAAAATTCATGATCATTAGTGTCATCATGTGATTGGCCTTTCTTGTGTCTAGGTTTGAATCACTTGACTTTTACATATTTTGTATGATGTGATTCACAAGTCTTGAGCCTACTATTCTAATGTTGTCCTAGAGAAGTCCCCTCTTTTAGAACAACTAATGAGCACATGCTTAAAAGTTCCCACTTAAGTCCCGATGGCCCTCATAGTCGTATAACTCATCACTGATTTATTCATAGGTTCACACCTTGAATTAGCGAAAAGTGATGGAATGATGTTTTTCTTTAACATCACTCATCACCATTGGATTTTGAGCCTTCAAAATTATATTAGCGATGAGCGATGCCCTAGTCTTATGTTCTCATCACTCATCACGAATTTGTTTTAGAACTTGAGTTCTGAATTAATGATGAGGAATATGAAGTGAGATCGCTTGAACATGGATATGTTTTGAATGTAAAGTCTTACATTAGCGATACATGATGGACCTTATAAATGTTGTAAATCATCTCATCACTAATTGCTTGCAAAATATATGAGGAGAATTAGCGATGAAAAAAGGCCTAATGTAATAACTTCATCGCTCATTGTGGATTTGAGCTTACATTATAAATTAGCGATAAGTGATGGATGTCCTCTAAAGGGTTTTTTCTCTCACTAATGTGTTATGATCCTATGAGTGATGTCTTATGTGCCATTTTTTTTATGTAGCTTGTACATGCTAAAATTTGGTGCTATGAGAACATTTCTCATCACAGATAGAATCCTAAGCACAAGGTTTGAATTAGTAATGTGCGATGAAGGGATGAATGTGACCAAAGGCCAGGCCACTAAACCTAGGGCTAGAGATCATCGTTGGGATTTTTACATTGCTAATGGAGCCAAGAAAAGATGAAGTAGATTAGTGACAAGCAATGACCATAAATGAAAAAGGAAACATGGCATGATCGTGGGGATTTCACATAAAGTAGAAAGGAAAACAATGAGAGAACTGGAGAACCGTTGATAAAGTTTTAAAGCGAGATGATCTGATGGACTGAAAATCATCGCATGAGTAACTTCATCACTAAATTGTACCCTAAATTTTGGGGTGGATCAGTGATGAAGCATATAAAGAACGTTTCCCTTTAAGAAAATTGTCCTATGTACTTCATCGATATTAATGAAAATCATGAATTAGGTTGGTGATACATGCTAATTATTAGAGTAGATATGATTAATCAAGGTTAGAAGGGAACGTGGCAGCATTTGAGATAGCCTCGCTATTTTCAAGGAGAAAGTTGATAATGGTTGGAAAAATGCTCATGGACACCTTAGATGAAGTTTTAAGTGCTCTAAGATGAATGGCTTGGATTCAAAGCTAAACTGATAAGTTACCAATTCACTCATGTAAGGAATTCTGAATCATTAATTCTAGATGCTCAAATTTTCTATTTAAATGCAGGTTGATCATTGTTTATTCACACTATCTTTTTAGAGTATAGTAGAATTAAGGTGTTTCTAGTAAAGATTGAAATGATCGTAAGTTTTTCGAAGCAGAGTTTCAGTGTTTGCATCTTGAGTAAATTGGTATGAAATTAGATTCTCTAGTTTATTTAGGATTTCTATCACTTGAGTTATCTACAATTATTGGGATTGGGTTGTTTATCTTGTGGGTCTTGAGTCAAAAATATTTTTAATCATCCCTCTACTAGCTTTAAAGAAAATGGGAAAGGCTGGTGCAACAATTCCACCTGTTAGGAGGTCTAGCTAACTAAGTATATTTGAGTGTCGTGAAGACATAGCTGAGCAAGAAGCCATGGCTTCTCGTGAGGTTTCAAAGGGTAAAAGGAGGGCTAGGGACCATAAGAAGAAGTCAATTGTGTAGAGTACTTACCGCTTGAGGAATAGGACTCTTCCAAATGAAGTGGTCAAATGCAAAGGAAAGGAAATGACACTGCTAGTGAAGAAGGCCAAGAAGAAGGAGAAGAGCCATAGGGCCCACCTGGGTAAGAAAAACTCTCCTATCATGCTTTCAGACTCTCCTTTGGATGTTGAAGCTGATACCAACTCAGACTATGGCCAGTACCTTCATTCCTTGGTGCCATATGGAGCTTTGATGATGACATGTCGGTAATCCCTACAATTGCATCGAGGACAAGGAGTGGTCAAGAGTTTTTAGATGTCGATGACTCTAAATAGGGTCACCTCCTATTTTTTAGTTTTTTATGACACCATGGTCTTTGCATAGGAGGTATTTGTGTTCATATGTCTGTGGTTTGTCTTTTGTTTTCTCATGCTGATGTGGATGGTCTTCAAGATGGTATGAATGGAATCTTTTTTGTTCCAAGCAATGAATGTTGTGACAATGACGACTAAATATCTTGCACATGTTTTTTTCCTTTTCTCCTCCCTTGTTCTCAAATGATTATGTATGAAACCACCTGATGAGTTCTTTGAGGATTCAGTTAGAATTAGGTTTTTGAAATGAACTCAAATGAAAGTAAAATTGTAATTTAGTCGAGTGCTTGTTGCTCCCCTATTTATATAAAGGGGATTTCATGGCTGGAAAAGAGAGAGTTCAAAATCTTGATTCTAGACATGGTCACAGTAAATACTGTGCTCTAATAGCATAATAGAATGTAAATAGATACTCTAGTAGATATATCAGAAGCAAGTTTTAGATGAAAGTTATCCTGTATATGAATCTTAAATATGGTTTTACAAATAAATATCAGAAATGAAGAAGAATTTTAGTTTCAAAATATTTCTCTCCTTTGTATTTTCTTCCCAGTGATGAATGAAGATTGTTAATGACAATTTCATTTGTATTTTTTCATTTGCACAGAATGTATGAATTTTTTTTATGCTTCAGTTCAATGAATTGATTAAACATTGAAATGAGCTCATTAGTTTGTGAGAAAAGAATATAGGATTTAGTAAGGAAGTGATATTTTGTAGACACAATGAGTTAGATGTTACAAAGTGACACTCTAATGGTCCACTAATTTCAGAGGTTCAATCAAAATTGTATTACCGATTGATTACCAGTTGTAACTCATTTTCTACCTTAGATAAAGCAATGATTATTTTATTAGTTTATCTTATAGTTAGTTGAGCCAATATTGAATTGGGCCTAGGATTCAAGATGAAGAATGATTCAAAATACTTTAAATTACAATGTCCCAACTCTAATGTATGAAGGCACACTCCTTGAAAATAAGTGACACTTTTATCTGAGGTTTGTCGGGCCTTTGATAGAGGTGATTTTCATGGAATAGTGCATTTGTGCAAAGAAATACTCTTGACTAAACGTGAGATATTATGAGTATGGATGGGATTACCCTCACTGGGTTTCATAGAGCCTGAAGAGAAGAAGTGAAGTACTAATTACTTTACTTAAGTGTTCGTCAATCCTCAACCTAGCTAATAATTGGGTTGTGGCACGCTCATAGGTTAGGATTGAGATTAAATTTGGCTCTAAAAAAATAACCAACAGGAATTAGGGATGCTAACAAGAATACATGAGGAAGGAATCACATTACTAACTTGTTGTAGTGTTGTTGTGATTTGAGGAGTGGTATAGGTAGGTATTGAGGCTATGGTTGAGGGAGGAGGAGTTTGAGGTCCTCCTTAGCTAACCACAATGTTGGTTGGTTGAGAGGCACTAGAGGTTGAAGGAAGATGTTTTGTATATATCTCAACTATTTTTTTCACAACATCTAGGCCATCTTCACTTTCAAGCATGTGATGGATGTTTTCTATGGTAGGAATTCTAGTGGCTTAAATTTTTTTAAGGCTTACTTGATGTTGGAGATGTGCTAAGTCCTCATGAATGTAAATTATTTTGTCTTCCGAGGGATGATAATTTTTTGTTTCTACTTGCATGTTATATGAAGGAAAATAGTTACTAAAGGTATTATCCATGCCTAGTGTACTAGTTTCAATACTAGGACTGGAAGATTTGGATAACCCAAGATCCACAACGAGTGTGTTATTGTGGGATAACATGAGTCTCGAACTTCTTCTCACTAGGGTATTAGCAATAGGACACTAAAAACTTATACAAAGGCTTCTAAAGGTGGGGTGAATGGAAATGAAATGTAAAATAACAAGAAAAAAATCCTTAAAATTAAAATTCTGCAAAGTAAAACTGAAATATAGAAACAAGAAATAGAAACTCATAAATTGTAGATTAAATGCTAGAAAAAGCAGTGAAAAGTATGCAATTGGACTAAGTCACCCAGGGTGGTGAATGAGTCAAGGTAGTGATTTTTTGGAAAAATTTTAGAATGTTTGAGTTGGTTTGTATGCTTTTTAGGTTTTTAGATGTAGATATAATATGAATATGCAAAAATTTGGCAATTTTTAATGAAATGAAGTAGAAAAATACAAGCTAGATGAGCTTTTCACTAATGCAAATTTTAGAACCCTAGAATGCACTTTAAACAATGCAATGCAAGCTAATTATATGATGTAAATGTACTTGAAATCAGTAATATAATGTTCAAAAGTTAGGTTCACCAAAATGTGAACAATGGAAATGGAGTCACAACTTATCTTATCCACACTTAAAAGGGGGATGAAGGAAGATGGATTTGATTTAACAAATTTCACACTCAAGAACAATGCCATGATATTCCAATGCAATAGAGACTAAAATATGTCAAAGGAGATTGTTCCTAAGGTGGGAAATTGCTAAAGAAGATAAATTATTAATGCCAAAACTAAGGAAGGGAAAAATGTTTGACAACATAGTGTGATATGGAAAATGAACTAAAAATGCAAATAAACTATAACAAAAAATAATCCGACTGACGAGGTGCACCTAGATATTGGAAAGTGATGGAGAGGTGCTCTATAATCCTATAGAAATCACTATTGAAGCCTACTAGGACACTTATGCCAAGCTAGGAGACTTAGTCATGTTTCGAGAAAATTCTGCCATAACAAGTTTTAGAAAAAAAAGGTTACTTAGAACTATAAAAACCACTTGTTGGGCCTAGCAGTGGGACTAATATGCCACTGATAGTGACTTAGTCAACTTCCAGATTTTTGGAAATTCAAAGGTGCAATCTGTAGCTCCTGGTCAACACTTCAACTCCTAATAGGTTTCTAGATCTGAAACTACCAAATATAGCTTGTAGGTGTTCTCCAAGCTTCTTTTAGGGATTTGACCAATTTGAATGACTATGAAATTTTTTTGAAAACTTTTCACACTCTGCTCTTTGAAAAATATGCGCACAAGACCTGCAAAACACATGCAAAGAGGGGAAAAATTGTTAACGGTTAGTGAATAGGGGTTTTCCTTGGTCAAACCCCAATTTGGTAATTCAAACCTTGAAAATGAAATGAAATGAAAAGAGAATGATGAATGAACAACATTCAATGCTATAACTTATTGCAAGTATGAGAAAGTTTGGTGGTGTTGTCATTAATGTTGTCATTGATGTCAACACAAGTGCAGTATGTTGCAAATTGTGCATGCATAGTTGAGATGTTGTTGAGATGTTTTGTTTACATGGAGCTATCTTTATGATGTTGTAGATGTGATGAAATGATGGGTTTCCAAGTGCTTTTGAGAAAATTAATAAAGAGAGAAGTTAGACTTGTGTAAGTTGTCAAAATGTGCTTCGGTATGTTTTTCACATTTCTCCTATGTTTGTCCTATGCCTATGTAGATCTGAAGAGTTGTTATTCATGATTTTATGGTGATATCCAATGATTTGTAGCTTTTGGTTTGATGGAATGTGAAAGTTGTGTTCACTGGTGCGTGAACTATTCTAGTATAGTTGATCTTCTGTGGACTGGGAGAAATGTTTCAGCTCTGTAGTGCTCCTCTATTTTGTTTCAGCTATTGTGGATTTGGAATATGTTGTGTAATGGTTTTCTATTGATTCTAGAAAATATGCTTGTGGTTTGGTGATCTGTAAGTTGTGTTTCAGATTTTTATTTGTTTTCATAGTGGATGGACTAATGGAAGAAGTTCTATGTTGGAAGGTTGTTACACTTGCTATAGATGTATCTAAAGAACATGATATGTGTTCTCATGCATAATGAAGCATGTTGCATTGTCCATGTATAATCTTCTTACTGGGAAGCATGTACATCAATGTTCATTTGTGTTTTCATTAGGTTTGGCTGACCTGGTGTTTGCACTTCATATGAAGAATAAAATATAATTAAGGAAGTGTGTGGTTCATTCAAGACATTATTTTTGGGTCTCAGTTAAGTGTTTTATTGGTCCACTCTCATTCCTTTCCACCACGAGAATGTTGAGTTTCTGACCTAATTTGAATTTATGAATTCAAGCATATGTGGTCGACCTTGCAGAAAGTTTCTAAGGTGAAAATTGTATAAATACAATTCAAGTTGTGAAGAATTAGATGATGGAAAGTAACAAAGTAAGCCACAAATAAAAGAGCAAAAGTGTGTGAAAGTGAGTTGAGGCAACAATAATTAATTGTGTTAGATTCTTGAAGGAGCTGAGTTGAAGGTTTTTGCAATATTCTGATCAATGCTATGAGTGTGTGTAAATTATTGTTGTGGATCTTTTTTTTTCTTGTGTATCTATAGGAAGTGAGCCTCCCTATTGGATAGTGATCCTTTGTACTTGGACATTGAGTCCTCTTTTGGGTAGTGAGCCCTTGGTAGTGAGCCTTTGTATTTAGTTTTTATATCTCTTTATATTGTGAGTTAATTCTCACCATGGTTTTTCTTTCATTGAGTTTTCCACATAAAATATTGTGTTCATTGTGTTAATTTTTCTTTCTATTATCTACATTTCATTTTCATACTTAATAACAGAATAGTATGGTTGTGAAATTAATAAGTGTTGAAGTTTTGAGTTTAATTTGCTGACAACTAATTCACCCCCCTCTCATTTGTCCTGTGACTTTTAACAATTGGTCTCAGAGCTTTAGTTCCTTGGTGTAGATCTTAACCACTTATGGAAGATCCAATGGTGCATAAGTTGGTGATCCATATCTTTGATGAATCTTATTACAGTGACTGGAAAGTGTAGATGAGAGAATATATTATCTCTCTTCGTTACAAGACCTGGAAGGCTATTGAGACAAAGTATGTTGCTCCTACGAGTAGTCCTACTATTGCAAGTGAGGTTTCTACTTATGAGGAGAATGAGAAGGCAAGATATGTTATTTTTCAGTGCTCTATCTAAAATTGAGCGAGCTAAGGTTCTTTCTTTGGACACCACTTATGAATTTTGGAAGAATTTGGAAGATCTTTATGAAGGAAATTATAGAGAGAATTTGACAAAGAAGTTGATGGAAAAGTTCAGATATGAGAATCTTAAAATGGAAGATGGTGAAGATTTTTCAAGCTTTTTCTAGAGGGTTGAACTTGCAGTGAATGATGTTAGGTATCAAGGGGGTAAAGTGACTAATGAAGATATAATTGAGAAGATCTTAATAACCCTTTTGGAGTGTTACAGTGATAATATTTTAGTTATTGAAGAAATGTATGATCCTAAGAAGTATATTAAAGAAGAGCTATTTGGAACCTTGACTACATTTGAGATGAGAAAGTTTGGAAAGGGGGAAAAGACAAAGAAAAAATTTAAAGAAATAGAGACTGGGGATGATCCAGATAGTGATGGTTTTGATGAGTTGGAAGTGAATTTTACCAAGAAGTTGAAGAAAGGTACCGGTAAGTATAAAGGTATGTTGCCCTTTAATTGTTTTAGTTTTTGTAATATTGGTCATTATGCTTCAAGATTTCCAAATAGATTTGTACATAAGAAGAACAAGAATAAAAAAGATAAGCATAGAAAGGATAAGAAATATAAGAAGTTGTATTATGTTAAAGAAGAAGCCAAAATCTCTGATGATGAATCTGATTATGGGGGTGATGATAGTGAATGCTTTTTTTAAGCTTTGGAGAGTAAATCTATATCTACTAACCATGGAAAATGTGTAAGAGAGAATGCTTCAGAGAACAAAAATAATGAGATGAAAGGTACTTTGGTCACTACATTTCATGCCAAACATGATGAAGACTACTGGGTGATTGGTAGTGGATGCTCTAATCACATGACTAGAGATAAAATTAAGTTTACTAAACTTGAAAAGTATGAT
This sequence comes from Sequoia sempervirens, assembly GCA_007258455.2. Classification (NCBI taxonomy): domain Eukaryota; kingdom Viridiplantae; phylum Streptophyta; class Pinopsida; order Cupressales; family Cupressaceae; genus Sequoia; species Sequoia sempervirens. Next base: position 29,512 of record VDFB02071279.1, read on the forward strand.
GATGGTTTGGTCATGTTTTGTGATGATTCGGGAGCAAAGATTGTTGGAAAAGGTTCTATTAGTTTTGATGGAATACACAACACTAATAATGTTTTTTATGTAAAGGGCTCGAGGCATAACCTTTTGAATGTTGGAAAAATGTGTAGCAATGGTTTTAAACTTGTGTTTTTAGAATAATACCTATGAAATCAGAAAAGGATTCGGAGATATGGTTGTTGCTGGAAGGAGAACTCATGGAAACATCTATTAGCTTAAGGGTGTTGATGGTCAGTGCCTTGTATCTCAAGTCATTGAAATTTGGTTGTGGCATTGGATAATGGGACATGTAAATTTTGATAATTTGGTAAGGATCAATTCAAGAGATGTAGTACGAGGTCTACCTAGAATCACAAAGCCTACTAATACTATGTACAAAAGTTGTAAGTTGAGGAGATAGACAAGAACTAGTTTTAAGGGAAAGGAGCAATCTACTACCAGAATACTAGAGTTAATTCATACTTACCTATGTGGTCTAACTAGAATAATAATCCTGAATGGTGACAAGTATTTCATGCTCCTTATTGATGATTATTCTTGAATGACATGGGTTGCATTTCTTAGAGAAAAGACTCGGGCTCTGGATAGGTTTAAATTGTTCAAAGTAATATTGGAAAATGAAGTAGCTGAGAATAAAATGTTTGAGATCTAATAGAGGTGGATAATTCATTTCTAGTGAATTTAATACATTCTATGAAGAGCATGGCATAAAAAGATAGTTTTATGCTCTGAGGACCCCTCAACAAAATGGGGTAGTTGAGAGGAAAAATGGGCGATACAGAGCTGCAGAACCATGATGAAGGAATCAAATGTACTAGAGAGAGGCAATACACAATGTTATTTATGTTCTTAATAGAGTTCAAATTAGAGGCAACAACACAAAGACTCCTTTCGAGTTATAGACTGGTAAGACTCCTACTGTGAATTACTTTAAGGTATTTGGAAGCAGATGTTACATTAAGAGAGATGATTAAAATCTTGGAAATTTTGATGCTATATGTGATTAAGGGATTTTTCTTGGGTACTCTACTACTAGTAAGACATAGATGCTTCAATAAAATATTAAGGATGATTGTTGAGAGCGCTAATGTGATAGTTGATGAGGCATGCACAAACGTATTGAGATAAGAGAAGTTGAACTTGATGATCCCATCTATGGAAATGTACCTAAAGAGATTAAGGAGAAGGAAGAATAAGAAGAATAGATTGAAAAAGAAGAAGAAACTCTAGAACCTGTTGTTAGGACTCCTAAGTATGTGTAGAAAAATAATCTAGAGGAACAAATAATTTGAGATAAGAGTGAAGGTGTGAAGACAAGTAAAGTAGCAGTTGAGCTAAACTAGTGTTTACTTTCTTAAATAGAACCTAAGTCTATGTGTGAAGCATGTGAACATGAGAGTTGAGTTAGAGCTATGAAAGAAGAGTTGTAGCAAATAAAAAATAATTAGAGATGGGAATTAGGGTATCGGGACATAATAACCATGTCACAATAACCCTTGACACAATAACCCTGTCATAGTAACCCAAGGACAAAAAAATCTAGTGTCAAAATAACCCATTGACAGAATAACCCATGCTCAAAATAACCCATGGACAAAATAACCCATGTAATTTATAAATTTTGATCTCCTTTCTCTATATTCTTACGGGGATATTTTGTCCATGGGTTTTTCTGACCATGGGTTATTTTGTCTTGGGTTATTATGACCCTGGGTTATTTTTTCCTTGGGTTATTAGGACCGATTTATTTTGTCTAGGGTTATTTTGGACAAGTTATTATGTCCTGTAATTAGGAATTAGTTCATAGACCTATGAATAAGAATGTAATTGGTTCAAAATGGGTGTTCCAAAATAAGTTGAATTAAAATGGTGAAGTTGTAAGAAATAAGAAAGAATTTTATGCAAGGGATACTCATAGGTTGAAGGCATCGACTTTGAAGAAAAAATTTCCCCTGTGGCTAGAATGGAAGCTATTTGGATGTTTTTGGAATTTTTTACCTATAAGGACTTCAAAGTATATCAGATGGATGTCGTGTTAGAATTTCTAAGTGTTGAATTAGAGGAAGAAGTGTACATGGAAAAACATGAAGGATTTTAGTTATCAGACTAACTAAATATGGTTTGTAAGTTGAAGAAGGAATTGTATGGACTGAAGCAAGCTCCCAAAGCTACTATCATGACATAATAACCCAGACACAATAACCTTGGACACAATAACCTCCTCATAATAACCCAAGGAAAAAATTACCCAGGGTCATAATAACCCATGGATAGAATAACCCATGGTCAAAATAACCCATGAACAGAATAACCCATGTAATTTATAATTTTTTCTTTCCTTTCTCTATATTCTTATGAGGATATTTTTTCCATGGGTTATTCTGACCATAGGTTATTTTGGCTTGGGTTATTATGACCCTGGGTTATTTTTTCCTTGGGTTATTGTGACTGGGTTATTCTTTCCAGGGTTATTTTGGCTAGGTTATTATGTCCTATAACTCCTAGAGCTTGGTATGCAAGATTGGATAGATACCTAACAAAGCAAGGTTTCAACAAAGGCCCTACCGAGAACAATCTTTATTTCAAAGTGCAAGGTGAAAAAATGTTGATGATATCATCTTTGGAGGAAATGAAGGCATGTGTAAAAGATTTGCAGAAGAAATGCAAAAAGAATTTGAGATGTCCTTGATTGGTGATTTAAATTTCTTTCTTCGTCTTCAAGTAAATCAAACTGATAAGGGGATATTCATTTCACAATTGAAATATGTGAAGGATATTTTGAAGAATTTTGGAATGGATGACTCCAAAGGGGTTAGTACTCCTATGGTAACCGAATGTAAGCTGAGTAAAGATGATGAATCTATTAAAGCTGATTAGTGAAAATACAAATCTATGATTGGTGGGTTGTTGTATCTTACTACTACTAGACTAGATATAATGCATGCAGTTTGTTTAGTTGCTAGATTTCAATAAAATCCTAAAGAGGAACATGTTACACTAGTAAAGATGATATTTATATATCTTAAAGGTACACGAAATTATGGCTTATAATATCCTAAGGGTGTTGATTTCACATTGAGTTCTTATGTCGATGGATTTGGGTTGGTTGTGTGGATGACTAAAAGAGTACTAGTGGAGGTAATTTCTTTCTTGGTGAAAGATTAGTTTCTTGGTTGAGTAAGAAACAAGACTCAGTTTCTTTGTCCACTATAGAGGTAGAATATATTGTTGCAACATCTTGTTGCACACAAGTTTTGTGGATGAAGCAAACTCTGAAAGACATTGGAGTGATATATGGTGAGCCTATTTCAATTTTATGTGACAAAAAAAGTGCTATAAACATTTCAAGGAATCCAGTGATGTATTCAAGAAAAAAACAAATATCTATCAGATATCATTTCCTAAGAGAAAAGGTGTTGGAGAATAAGATTAGGCTGGAGTATGTGACAACAAAGGAAAAAATTGCAGATATATTTAATAAGGCTCTTCTGAAGGATAATTTTGAGTATCATAGGGAGAGGTTGGGGGTCATTGGTCCTCCAAAGTAGGTGCAAATGAAGGTGCATCAATCTAGTGAATTCATAGATTCTTCATTTATTTGGACTAATGAGTGGGTCTACTTTGTAGGGGGAGTAGGAAATATTTTCATTGTTACAATATGAGTGAAAAATGGTATAAATACAAGTCAAGTTGCAAAGAATTAGATGATGCAAAGTAACAAAATAAGAAATAAATAAAAGAGCAGAAGTGTGAAAAAGTGAGTTGAGGAAGTAATACTTAATTGTGTTAGATTCCTGAAGGCAGTGAGCTGAAGGTTTCTGCAATCTTTTGATCAAGGCTAAGAGTGTGTGTAAATTGTTGTGGTGGATCTTATGTTTTATTTTATATCTTTAGGCAGTGAGCCTTTTTACCTAGACAATGAGTTGTCTTCTTGGTAGTGAGCCTTTGTATTCAATTTTTCTATTTGTTTATATTGTGAGTTAATCCTCACCGTGGTTTTTCCCTAATTAGGTTTTCCACATAAAATACAGTGTTCATTGTGCTAATTTTTCTTTTTGTTATCTACATTTCATGTTCATACTTAATAACAAAATAGTGTGGTTGTGAAATTAATAAGTGTTGAAGTTTTGAGTTTAATTTGGTGACAACTAATTCACCCCCCCTCTCAGTTGTTTTGTGCATTTTAACATAACTCACCAAACCCTTGAAGTGTAAATCTAAATATATGCAAGTGGAAGCTCTAATGTACTTGAATACTCTTGTGGACAAAATGCTTTAATGAAAAATCATTTGATTACTTGATTAGAAAATTGGGAAAGTGTTGAAGATTAAGGAGGATGAAATGAGAGGAAAAACCCTATATTACTACACAATTATAAAAAATTTCCCGAAAATAGCACATCACAGGCTGACCTCAAGGCTTACAGAATAATATCCTACTAGAATTTTGAAATAAGTTTTATTTTTGAGCCAAGTGGGACTAATTCACCGCTAGTGGTGACTTGGTCCCACTTAGACATTTTAAGTGGGTGTTAGAAATTAAAGTGTATTAAATGATGTTTAACGGGATTATTCTCAAAAATAAACTTAAGCAAGTATTGTAAGTATATAATGGGGACATTTAAACATAAGAAAGGGTCAAATTATTGATGACAAGCCTAAAAAAGTGTGAAATTTTGTTACAACACTTTGAAACAAGGATTTGTAAGTGATAAAAAGAGGTTATTTAGGTGAAATATATTAAGAAATTCCTAGAAAAGCATGAAAGTGTGATACAAAACTTTACAACACTTAAGTAAAAAACCACTTGAATTCTTTTAATTTGCTAGGGCTCAAGACCTAGAGTGAATATGTTCACCACATTACAAAATTATATCAAGGCACAACTAATCCAAGGGCACAAGGAAGACCCAAACGAGACAAAAAAAGGAGAAGGGTTAATTTTTTGGTGTCCATAGAGAGAAATCATATGCATTAGATAGATTCGAGACATTCAAAATTGTGGTTGGAAATGATGTGAATTTGAGGATAAAATGCTTAAGGTTTGAAAGAGGTGGAGAATTCACCTCCTATAAGTTTAATATGTTTTTGTGAAGTGCATGGAATAAGAAGATGATTATCTGCTCCAAGAACTCCTCAACAGAATGAAGTTTTTGAAAGGAAAAACAAAATAGTTCAAGAAGCTACTAGATCAATGATTACTACTTCTGGTTTACTAGATTTTTACTTGAAAGAAGATATTCATATTGTTGTTTATGTATTCAATCAAGTTCAAGCTAGAGAAAATGGTACAAATACCCCCTATGAGGCATGGTTTGGAAGAATTCCTACTGTTAAGTATTTCAAGGTATTCAAAATAAAATTTTATATTAGAAGAGATGAAGAAACTTTAGGTAAGTTTGATGTAAAAAATGATGAAGGAATTTTTCTTGGATATCCAACTAAAAGCAAATAATATAAATGTTTCAATAATAGAATGAGAAATATTGTAGAAAGTGAAAATTTCAAGGTTGATGAGACAATGAAGAATTGAATTGACATTAATGCATATGTATCTGATGAACCTAGTTATCTAAGAATAGAAGAGGCTATGGAAGAACATGAAAAGGATGAGCAAGAGAATAAAAATGAGCAAAATGAAAGAGAAGAAGAAGCTCTAGTGGTGTCACCTAACACATAGATATGTGTAGAAGAATCATGTAGAGAATCAGATCATTGGAGGCAAAACAAAAGGAGTATTAACAAGAAGGAGAGCTACTTCTAAAGTAAATATGTGTTTATTCTATGAGATTGAACCAAAGACTGCAAGTTAAGCATGTAAAGATAAACACTAGATGGAAGCTATGAAGGAAGAATTTATGCAGATTGAGAAGAATGAAAATTATTGGTCCCAAGACCAGCAAATAAAAAAATTATTGGATCAAAGTGGGTATTCAGAAATAAGTTGAGTGAGAATGGAGAAGTGGTCAGAAACAAAGCAAGGCTTGTGTGTAAAGGTTACTCACAAGAAGAAGGTGTAGATTTTTTAGGAAAATTTTTGCTCTGGTAGAAAGAATGGAAGCTATAAGGATGTTCTTAGAATTTTCTGCTCATAAAGACTTTAAGGTCTATCAAATGGATGCCAAGTCAACATTTTTGAATGGTGAGCTAGAAGAAGAGGTCTACATGGAACAGCCAGAAGGGTTTCAATTAATAAATCAACTGGATATGGTGTTCAAATTGAGGAATGATTTATATGGACTGAAGAAAGCTCCTAGAGCTTGGTATGCAAGGTTAGACAAGTATTTGATTCAATAAGGTTTTAACAAAGGTATGATAGATAGTAATCTATATTTTAAGATTGAAAATGACAAAATCTTGATTGTAATTATATATGTGGATGAAATTATTTTTGGAGGAAATGAAAATATGTGCAAGTTGTTTGTGAAAGAGATGCAAAAAGAATTTGACATTTCCATGTTTGGAGAAATGAATTTCTTTATTGGGCTATAGATTAATCAAATAGAGAAAGGAATTTTTATTTCACAGTCTAAGTATGTGAAAGAGATGTTGAAGAAGTTTGGGATGGATGGTTCCAAAGAAGTATGTACTCCTATGGTGACTGGTGGAAAATTGGGTAAATATGATGGTTCACCTAAGGTTGATCAGAGCAAGTATAGATCTATGATTGGTGGATTGTTGTATTTGACTACTACTAGACCGGATATCATGCATGTTGTTTGTGTTGTTGCTAGATTTTAGGAAGATCCTAAGGAAACACATGTTGGTGCTCTTAAAGAATATTCAAATATTTGAATGGAACTCTTGATTATGGGTTATAGTATCCTAGAGATACTGAATTTACATTAAGTGCTTATACAGATGTAGATTGGGCTAGATGTGTAGATGTCAAAAAGAGTACAAGTGGTGGTGTATTATTTCTTAGTTGCATATTTCTGGCATGGTTGAGTAAAAAGTAAGATTCAATTTCTCTATCCACTGCTAAACTGAGTATATTGTTGTTGCACCTTGCTATACACAAGTTCTATGGATGAAACATACATTGAAATATATCATAGTGGTGTGTGATGACCCTATGTCTATCTCCTATGATAACACAAGTGCAATTAACATTTCAAAAAATCTAGTGATGAACTCAAGGACGAAGCATATCTCTATCAAGTATCATTTATTGAGAGAGAAGCATGGAGAATGAAGGAAAACATGAGTATGTTCCAATGAAGGATCAAATTGTTGATATATTTGCAAAGGCTCTTCCTAAAGATACTTTTGAGTATCTTTGGGAGAAGTTAGGGGTTATTTTCCCTCCTTTCTTGAACTAGATGCATATGGAGATGCATCATTTTGGTGGATCTATTGATCTATCTTTCTTCTAGAATGATGTTTTGGTGGCTATCCTTCAGGGGGAGGTAGTGTCAAGTGTTGTCATTATATGAGTATTCTATTTTTAATGTCAAAGGGGGAAATAATGTAAAATATCTTTTTCCTTTTCCATTGATGTCAAAGTGGGAGAGAAAGCATGCGAAAGGAGATAAAGCATAAAAGAAAGCATAGAAAAAAAATATATAAAATATTATCTAGTAAGGGGGAGAAACAAAAAGAAAAATATTGAGAAGTTTATTCAGAGATAGTATGGTGTCTTTGATAGTTTTTTGCATCATGTGTTTTCATCAATGAAAAAAGGGGAGATTGTTGAAAGAATGGAAAGAATGAAGGTGTTGTCATTAATGTCAACTAGTCAATCGATTATCAACTAGTTGCTATTGTAATTGGTGTCAAATTTGCAGGTTATTGGTTGTATATGTTGAGTATATTGAGAAAATTGTATTGAAGAAAGATTGCAGATGTTCAATGGTTACTATAGGTTTTGCTCCGTATTTTTCTCCTATGTTTATGTGGTTCAAATATATTTATCATGGTTATTGGAAGCTGATATATCCATATTTTTCTTTGTTGATTCATTATACAATTCGAGTTAAGTTCACCAGTTGTGAACTATGGTTTTTTGTGTTTTTAGTTGAGGTCTGGCAGAAATGATGTTGGTCCAGATTTCTCTTTGTTAAAGTCTTATGACTTGTGGCTCTAGAGTTGAGTTGTTTTGATTGTATTAAAGATAATTTTGGTATCTAGAAGGTTTATTCTTAATTGTTCTATGTGTGTTATACTATTTTGGTTGACCTTGTGTTGAACACTACCTTCGGAGTTGATGAAGCGTGTTGGATCTATTTGGATCCTTATGAAGCATATGGTTTGGTCACCCTCATTTGAATTCCACCCTAGGATTTTTTTTGTGCTGACCTAATTTGAATTTGAACTTGGATGGATAACTTTGTATATAATTTGAAGATGGGATACATGCAAGATGACATAGTGAGGAATGAAGAGTGAGAACAAAGGAAATAGAGACAAGAGTGCAAAGAGAATAGAAATCAATGTGAATCAATATTTGTGTATGATTTGAGTATGGAAGATCAATGTGAAGCCTAAATGTTGAGTTTCTAGAAGTAGTGAAATGAAGGTGTACTCTATCTTTCATGCATGTTTGCAAGTGATTAAGAAAATTGTCATGGATTTCTCTGTCGCATTGATATTGTCTTCTCTCTATCACAAGTCTTCTTTATCTTCTTTGTACCTCTATGGCAGTGATCCCTCCAAGTTTTTAGCCCTATAGGACAGTGAGTCATTGTTCTGAACAACAATTCCTTGATTTGGGATTGAGCCTTGTATCTCAAGAAGTGATCCTCTTGTAATCATTTTTGATATTCTCTATAGTGTGAGTTAATCCTCATAGTGGTTTTTCCCTTATTGGGTTTTCCACGTAAATCTAGTGTTATTGTGTTTGTGTGATGGTTTTAAGTTTTTTCACTAGCATTTAATGTTTAATCATTTAAGCATTACTAAGGATTAGTTTGAGTGAATGAATTAAGGTTTAAATGTGTGACAACTGATTCATCCCCCTCTCAATTATCTTGCTTAACAAAGGTAAAACATAAAAGAGGTAGGAGGACATGTAGAATGACTTATTTTTATTATATCATCCAACCAGTCACTGATTATAGTAGCCCAATCTAGGTACTATGTACCACCAAAAATTACATGCACAAAGAAAAAAATCCTCTCTTCAAAGTCATGTGCATTCATATTACCTCTCACTCTATGTAATAGAATAATAATGTATGATATCTCTTCGCTGAAATGTGACTTATGCATTTTCTTGGAAAATTGTAATTTTCCCCTCATAGGTGGATGGAACCATTCCTTTGTATGTAGTTTTGGTAATGCCCCTTCTTATCTAAAAAGGAACCTTGAGATAGGTTAAAATTTAAATGTGAATAAACCTCCCTCTCTAGAAACCTACAACACCCACTTATCGTAACTATATCCAAGTTTACCAGGAGATTATTATCTTCTTTGCAAATTTCTATCATCACTAGATTGTAACAATATATGCATTCATGTACCAATTTAGTGCACTATAGTACCATAGGAAATGCAATAGCTTCAAGGAGACTACTTTCTATTACCCTCTGAGTTATTGGATTTCTATCTTGCCTAAAAATTCTTTCCCAAAATGCATCTAAATTAATATACCCCAACCTTGTATCACCAATTTCAGGAAAGGAACTATCAAGACTAGCTAAGTGCTCATAACCCAAGTACTTGTACTTCATTATATAATGAAATTGAATTGTGCTATAATAAAAAAAACAATTTCCAATTACTATGACAACCTAGGAAAACCTCTTACCTAAAAATATTCCACCCTTTCCTTCTTGAACTTCTTCTTGGAGTGCCACTTGTATATCTACTCTTCTAATCTTTCAGAATCACATTTTCCAAGAAGAATGATTATGTTTAAAATTGTGGCCTAATATTACATAATTAAGAATTTATTTTATCTACTCCAGTACTGACAACATTTAATGTATGGCACACATGCCTCTTGGAAAAAATATCAGGTGACCTTGGTACACTTCAACAAGCTAGTGTATTCAAAGAACTTTCAAAAGTATAATCAATGGCATAAAAGGTTCAAAAACATAAGCCCACTCTAACAATTCCTTCTTTTTTCTTCACTTTAAATTATATTTCCACCTTTAAGTTAGGATAAGAAATAGTTGAGACATCAGTCCCCATGGAAATTTGAGAAAACACCCCAAACCCACTTTGCTTAATAATAATTTTCTTGAGATAAATACTTCACAAAATGAAAAGGTTATAAAACTCGAGTGGTTTATGAAATAGTTCAAAAAACAATCAAGAGACTGATGCTTAAAAAAGGCTTTATGAGAATACCAAGTCAATAAAAGACAAGTTTTGAGAATAACTTTGTTGGTTGACAAGGTTCACAAACTGACCGAAGGACCAATAAAAAAATGGAAGAAGTTTGACAATCCAAGGGATACCCAAAAACTTTCAACACTTAGAGCCAAACTTAAACCCAAGGTAACAACTAACTCTGACTAGGGACATAGACTAGAAAGGATGTAGATGAACCTAGAATCTCTAGTTAAACAAATTGGGTGATAAAGTCCAAAGGACGAATGAGAAAGAGAATCAAATGAACGATCAGACAAGCCCAAAATGACACACCAAAAATGGAACCCACACCAAAAACTCCTAACCTACTAAAATACAAAGGCAGATGATATTTGATTTTATATTTGGTACAATTTCAAATCTTTCCCGTTGTATGGTAGGGGCAAGATAGTGCCATTTGGATAAGTCAATTTGAAATAATTATTATTGTGGATAGTTTGTTGAATCTAGAAAGGACCCTTCCATAAAGAGTCAAGTTTACCATGAGCTCCTTTGGGTTCCCACCTCTTATCCCATAACAAAACCATATCACCTTCCATCAAGTTCTAGGGTCTAGTTTTCTTGTCAAAGATCTTCTTAACCTGTAACTAATGAACATTAATCCTATCGAACATGTCTTCTCTCTTTTCTTCAAGTTCACTCTTAATAAATTATCCTTTTCTCCAAAATATCTTGAATTGTTGACCATTTTTTGTAACCTTGTGTTGGCTAGTTCTAAAGGGAGTGGAAGGAATGTACCAATTCCATAAACTACTTCAAATGTGGACATTCCAATAGCCCTTTTGGTGTAGTTTGATCAGCTCATAAGGCTTCATATAATTTCTTGTGTGAATTCTTTTGATTTCCATCCACAATCTCATTATGATAGTTACCAATTTCTTATTGCTAGACTCATCATGTCCATTCCCTTGAGGATAATAATTTGATGAATGGGAGAGAGATATTCCATGGTCATATTAAAACACAACAATTTCTAAAGATGAGAAATTGGTTGCACTATCAGTTACTAACATTTTAGGGACCCCAAAGTGAACCAAAATACTTTCTTCAATGAAATCACACACCACTTCTGATGTGGTATGTTTCACAAGGATAGCGTCAACCCATTTGGTGAAGTAATCTATACCAATTAGGATATGAGTATGCCCTGCACTTGAAACAAAATTGATAGTTCCCATGAGATGTAACACCCATTGTTTAAAGGGCTCTTCAATTGCTAGTAGTCTTAATGATAATGTGGTTGATTGACTTCTAACTGTGAATCTTTTACATTTACCAAAATTTTCCACCTAATGACAAGTATCTTTCAACATTCTCAACCAATAATAACACTTCCAAAGAATCATGAATTTTTTTATAGAATAGGAAAAGTGCCCTCCACAAGCCTCTTCATTAAATTATTTAAGAAGCTTTTGTTACTATTCTTTATCTACACCTTAAAAATGTCACATTGAGGAATTTCTTATAGAGTGTATTATTCTAGATCATGTACATAGATGCCTTTAGTTTTAGGTTCCTTTTCTCTTTGGGAGAAAGATGTGAGGTGCATTCCCCATAACTAATATAATGGGCCACATCAGAAAAAATAGTTCTTGTAAACTAACAAACAATACTATTGGAAAGGCTTTGGTTTCCTCAAGTTCATCTTCAGTAGTAATTTTTTAAAGGCCTATACCCATGAATAGCCTAGTAGGCTTGATGTCTCGGTCATATTCTTGAACTTTGGCTTCCCAAGCACCTATTT
>VDFB02071280.1:0-34471 GCA_007258455.2 Sequoia sempervirens
TTGGAAATATTGTCATTGATGTCAAGGTAATACACAGAAATTAAAGAAGACTCATATAAAGGATAGCAGCAATTTTATTAAGATTATATCAAACTAGATTTGTTTGATTATATGCAGCAATTTAATAAGACAAGAAACAAAACAAGAAGATAAGTTGAATAAGACAAAAATAAATAAGGTAAATCATATTTGGAGGCTTTAATTATTGCTGTCATCTACAGTCATGTATTGCAGCAAAAAGAGGAGATATCGGGCTTCCTTTAAAGAGGTCAAATAAAGACAAAACAACCTTGTGACTAAACTGCTGTGTATGGAGTGCAGAAAAAGACAAACTTCTAACATCTGACGTAGGAAGAAAAACCAAAAATCTGAAGGAGGTTATATTAATAGAAAAGGAGCATATGAGACAAAGCCACAAAAAGACAAAATAAGCATAAGACAAAAATGTTTTATACGTAGCATAGAGTAAGCTGTTCGTAAATGACAAGAACATTACTTAAAGCAATTACTTTAAGATATAAAGCATACCATTAAGTGGCAGTGATTTCACTAAAAGAAGCGCTTCCTTAAAAACAACAATTAGTCAAACAAATATTAAAAAGTCAGCAAAGTCAATTAATGGAATGGTGCGATTAAACAAGGAGATGTGTTTATGAAAAGGTATGTCTATCTCTTGCTTTGAGAAGATTTAAAAGGAAAGAGAAAATATGATTTGTAGATAAGTATCGAATGAATATCTTCTGAGTATAGAGAGGAAGAGCAGCACTATAAAGTGCAGGTCAGATTTATTCTAAGAATATAAGTGTCAATAAATGAAAATCATTTGAGAGTGGTGCAATGAAATTTATTAAATATGATCTTTGATTGAGTAATAGAATGAAAATTTTCTGAGAAATAAAAAGATATATCATCTGAAGAGTAGAGAGATCTGGAGTATGGAATAAAGAATATATCATCAAAATACAGTGAGTGTGGTGTGAGAATAAAAGATAAATCTATTAAGTGATGAAATGTACAAACACCAGTGAGTGTAAGAAATCAAAGAATATAAGATCTGCAGATGGGAGTTTAGAGAACATATACAGCAAACTTGGAGTAGACTTGGTGTGTGAAATAAAAGGAAGATCATGAATCAAAACACATATAAGTGCATGCAGTCCATTTAAGAGCAGACCTTTCACATGACAGCAGATTCCTGAATAATACATATTGCAGATTTGTGAAGGAATTGTAAAGGACGTTTGAGCAGATTTATGAAGAATTGATTGCAGATTGAGAAGAGAGTTGTGAAAGTAATTTGAAGACAGTCCAAGAGGAGTTTATGCAGATTTGATGCAAGTTGAAGAGACATAATTGAGCAGCATTGTATGAAGAATTGAACAAGAAGATATATGAAGATATTTGGAGATCATTCTAGGAAGATAAAGTCAAGAGGAAGAAGATTGTAAAGTCCATCATCCATTGAGGAAGCAACATTGAAGGTGGAACATTGTTCTTCAAGTTATTATTTTTGCTAAGTTGGTGCTTGGCAAGTGGGGGTTGGAGCCTCCGGTAGGTTGGTGCCTACGAACATTAGGTGTTGGTGCTCCTTGTAGGTTGGTGCCTACTAAATCAGGATTAGGGGTTGATGCTCCTTGTAGGTTGGTGCCTACTAAATCAGATTAAGGGGTTGGTGCTCCTTGTAGGTTGGTGCCTACTAAAATACATAATTGGTGATTCAAGTATGTTGGTGCCTACATTCTTTGTAAAAGCTTATACAATTCATAAAGTACAATTGTTAGTGTCAACTTGTTCATATTGTCATATTCTTGCATAGTTGATTTGTGTTAGAGTTTGAAATTGTTAAAAGTTGAAAAAGGGTAAAAGTTTGTTGATATACTAATTCACCCGCTCCCCCACCTCTCTCAGTATATCTTTGTGCTCTTCAGAAATAAGATGGCAGTGCCACCCTAAAATCTTGCCAAGTTCATGCTTCTTTCACCTTTATTTCCCAGCCGTGATTGACACTATCATTTGTCCCTCCTTTGGCACAATTTCACAATGGTTATGCCACCTAAATTGTGCACTTTTTTCTTGTTTTATTCCCTCTAAAGGCTGGTGTGATTTCAAAATGACCTTGCCCGCTTTGGTGGAACCTATTGGTGTACGTTTTATCATTCACCGAACATTAGAATAAAATGTCAAGGACACTCTACCCCCTCTTGAACAAAATCACTACGTGTACCAAGATTGCAAGAAAGACCACACGGCAACTCCAAGGTTTATATGTGTGAACAGGCGACTTTATGTTGGATAGCTTCCTTGGTTATGTATGCTGAAATACAAGGGGGACTTGTTGGAATATCCTACTCTCTCTTGAACAAAGTCTCCAATGTGCTGAACTAAGTGATCACAAAGTAAACTCCAAGGTTCCTAGTGCATATACGATAGTCTCAGTTGGTTTGATGTGTTTTGCTAGTATTTCAAGGGCGACTTACGCTCAACTTTTTATCACTTTGGACTTTGAATGCTATGGATGATGAGTGGTGAAATTCTATTACTGCCAATCTTTAAAAAAAAAAAAAGGGATAAGGATTTCAGAGACTAAACTAATGAAAAACTAATCCTATGAACTCAAGAGAAAAGTGTTGGATGGCGAAATTCAAATCAATCTTTGTTTTTCCAAATACGATGACTACAACAACTAGACAAAGATGTTGCAATCTTCAACGGGATTCACGAATGATATCCTATTACTCAAATCCATCATCAATTCAAACAATGAACATAAGTAATAGAATTCAAATTTAACAATTTTAAAGTTCAGACTAACCTTGCACATCAAATTGAAAATCATTCAATTGAAAAAGGTATGAACTAATTTCACCATTATCAACATTATCAATCTTTCATTCATTTAACATGCATTCAAATCAAATTCTATTCTAAATCCACTCTAAATTCTACTTTAAATCTATTCTATGTTGAAGGGAGGTATTTAACCATGCAACCACTTGACAATCAAAAGGATTCAAAGCAAATCATGCAATATGAACTTTTATTATCAAAGTAGCTATATGCAACAATTTCATCAGACTCTCTCCATACAATGAAATGAGAGAATGAGCGTTTATATAGAGTTTTTGAAATGAAATAAACGACCGAGATCGATCCAAGATCAATGGAAGAGAATAAAACAAATCAACCCAAACTAGGGTTTCCAAGAATAACAATCAGCAACCAATGGGTGGAGAGCAAGTGGCACGAGGGGCTATCTTTGAGGGGACGCATCCTTATCCTCTCAAGTGGCAATGTATTCAATGAATCTGGACACTATTGTGTTGACCTCCTCCAATGTGACATGTGGCAGCATGTTAACATTGTATTCTGGTACGTCCAAATCATCTGCACACTCAGCGAAAGCAATCTCCCACTCTGACTCTTGTCATTGGAAGGCATGCCAGATGGACAAGAAGTTGGTTGCCTTAGTTAAATTTTGTTTCAGGATTGGCCCAGTGGTGGCAAAGAAAATTTCTCGAACTCTGTGTTTCAAGTTTTCAAGCTGCATGTCGTTTTCTCAAACAATGTCCCTCTCAAGTGCATCTGCAGCCACGAGTAGAATCTTGTTCTGAATTTCTTTTGTCCACTCCTCAACTCTAATAGTATCAGCCTTCACCCTCTCCAAGACTTCATTCCGCACAATTAGCGCCCAATACTAGCTATTGAAATCTTATGTCGGGCCTGCTGCAATAACCTTACCATCAATTAGTTCTTGCTTCGGAATTCCTTTTAGCACTCTGAGACATGGAATAATTCTATCTTGAATATCTTGAATATGGTCCCATGCTTCTGCCAAAGATGCAATCCTCGAAAGCAAAGAGGAAGTTTTCCCATATGCCAATATTAGTTTTTCCACAAACACAGCCACTTCTTCGCTTTTGTTGATTATCCACTCCTTAGCCTCTTTGGTCGTGGTCATATCTTCTTCGAAATTTTTGATCATTTCTTGCGAAGAGTTCAATAATGGGGGAACCGCTGAGCTGGCCTGATCAAGAGGCTTGGTTAAATGCTGAATATAATCTTTTAGGCGTTCAACTATATTCTTTTTTCTTTGCCACTTCCTTTTCCAACCTTGCCTTAATAGAAGTGACTGAATTGTCTAAGTCTTCTACTTCTTGACCTTTTGTGGTTGGGCCTAAGTTGACAGTGGTGATGGCGTATTCTTGAGGAGCAATATCCTCCTTTGACTTATCTACTGTCGGTACAGCAATTTGTACTGTATGGTGGCCTGCTTCGTCCCTCTAGATGGTGGAAAACATTTTGGTGGGCTTCTTTACAACAACTATTTCTAACCTGGCCAAGAAATCAGCCGTATCTTCAATCGGCCATATCTTCAATCTCTCCTTCAACCAACCAGAAATAGTAGGTTGCTCTATACCTTCCTCTTCCTGAATATTCTGCACACATGGAATATCCTGAATACCTTTAAGAGTGGAAATCATTCCCTCTTGAAATTCACCATCGAGGACATCCATTTCATTCTCGGACTCCAATATTTTTATGTCTGTGGGAGATGGGGGCTCATCATCCTCTGTCTAGATATGAATGGGAGAAGGAGTCCTTACATCACCCAATGACTCGTCAATATCCAATATCTCATTCATATTCCCAGACATGGTAGAATGAAGAGGCTCTAATCTTTGCTTCTTTGGGGTAGGTTCCTCATCTGCAGTCTTCTTTCCTTTTGCTCTTGTAGAGTCATTAATTATTTCCTTCCTTTTCCTCAAATTGGTGCTCTCGATTGGTTCCTCACTTTGGCATGCACCAGCATTTGAGGAATGGGATTCCGCTTCACCCATTAGATTGTAAGTAAAAGTCACATTCCTCCACCATAGCTCTTGGATCTATTGATCTGCTCACCATTGTGAATACTTGACGACTGGCCTCATCAAAATGGTCAAATCTGCAAGCTCAGGTTCTGACCATTTTATAGGAGGAAGAGGACGACTCTCATCAAAGCCTAGCTAAATATGCTCTACTTCATCCTCAAGCTAATATGGCACACGGAAGAGCTAATTTGTCCTGATCAAGTTCACCAGCAGTCTGGACCATAGTCTTTTCCTGACATCATATTCATCTGCATCATTCACCCAGAAATCCTTCAGGTCTACCTTATGTTTGTACTTCCTTCCATTCACGGTTCCAATGTTGTGGTGAGGATCAAAGTCAGCTCTAGACCAGTAAGATGTGAAAGGGTACCATTGCATTTCTAACTGTTGATGTGATTTTTCTGACTGCACCAATCAGCAGAACAAAGTTATCCAAAGGCTACTCCATTCTCTCTTGATCAAAGTATTCCGTGCGCTAAGATTGCGAGATACATCGCACGTTCAACTCCAAGGTTTCGAAATGCTTTGGAATACCCTCAGTTGGTTGGTTGTGAATTGTTGTTTTCACGAGGGGACTTACACAATTATTCAAGACACTTGCAGTTAACAGTAGATGGATAATTGGAAGGGATTTATATGGTGCGGATGATTTAGAAATAAGTACGTTTTCCTAAAACTAACCAAAGATGAACGGAATTGAAATGAGTGTAAGGGTTAGAAAGTTCTAGATTCTATTCTAAGGCGGGACGTGGGATCAATCTAAACAGCTTCAACCAAACTCTGCTCCGCCTCACGCTGGACAGCTTACACAAAGTTGGTGCAATCTTCAAGGAGATAGCAAGAAATTTTAAAGCTACAATCCGACACCAAGATACCGTCAAGACGACGCATATCAAAATATGAATTGCAAATGAAGTTAGGCTTATAAAATTCTCCAGTAGACCACGCAACGCAAACTTGCCGTCAGCAAGCCGCTAGTGGTATGGAATAAAACGAAGTTTCCTTGATCGACACCACAAATCCACAATTAATATCTACTTGCATGAAATGGAAATGCTATTCTTAAACTACTTTACGCTACTTGGAATCGAAGGGATGAAGAAACCTTGCTAGCTATCCATAACAAAGACAAATTTCACCATCAATGAAAAGATCTTCTATTATGAAAGTTTTACACAACAATTTCTTACAAAAGTTTTCAAAGGAAAACTTTCCTTCTTCTCCACACTATGCTAAGCTATCAAACTATCTCTCTAATGAAATCTCTACTCTCCAACTCCATTGTCTAATTCCAATGAGGTACAAATGAGGGGGACTACCCCTTTTATAGATGGCCCAGTCCAATGGACGGCTCGGATTACAATCAAAAGAATGGCTCAGATCGAGCCACCTCAACCCTAACCCTAAAAACTGCCAGAATAGGGAGTGGTACATTAAATGAATCAAAGATTCCCATTCACTCCCACAATAGTAAAGGCAATTAATGCCCACAATCAGTCTTCTAGAAGATCATCATCCAGAAGTGCATTCCCGCTCTCCTTTTCTCTGGCTACAAACTCAATGAACCTGGCAAGCACAGCCTGAACCTCCTGAACTGAAATAGGTGAAATGCAATGAAGCTGAAACTCTAACACTGTGACTGACTACTCGTGCCGTGTGCAAGATTTTCTCCAAGCAACTAAGGCATCCTGTGTACTCTGAATCAAGCTGGAGAAAGTAGAAGTGTTTTCAAAGTTGTCCTGCACAAAGGTCTTCACCTCCGACAAGAAAGGTGCCAGCCTACTCCTCAAATTATTAGTAGTCACTTCATCGGGATTCAGCCGTCTAGCAAAGATTGCCTCCAAAGTATTCAGGACTCCATCAACAATATTCATCATAGCCTTCTAGACTCTAGCTGAATCCGCCTGTGCCGCGTCAAAGAAACCACGCCCTGTGATTACTGAAGAGTACCATCTAGAAAAGTCATACCTATCATTCTCCTGAATGACTCCTCCACCAATCAGCATTTGCAAAGGAGCATGCCTCAATGCCTCTAAACGTTGAATAATTTTGCTTTGATAAACAGAAGCATCACCCCAGGCCTGATCAACTGCCTCCATACGTGCCGTAATATTGGAAGCTTGCTGGAAAGCCTAAGCAAGGTCTTCCATGAACTTTTCTGTCTCGGCACGAACTCCTGTAACCCATTTATCTGCTTCCTGTGCCATCTTACCCAACTCCAACAAGCCGGTAACTGACTCTCTAGATAGCTCAGCTGGAAGCTCTATTGCTGGAATCTCCTGCCCACAAGGACGAGACAAGTGTTGCACGTATCCTATCAATGTCTGATGTTCTTTCTTCAATTTCTTATACTTTGCTTCCTTCTTAAACAGTGTGTCCTTTAGCGCCTGATAGGAATTATTACATTCTTCGACAATTTGTGCACCTGTGGGACGTCCTAACTCCCAAGTTGTGACCACATAGTTCTCTGGCAGTGCTTCATCTCGATCACAATCAACTCGTGGCACCGCCATATCAAGGGTGCGAGAGCCATCCTAATCAGTTGATATCCTTGAAAATTTTCGTGCTCTCTTCTTTTGTGGAGGCGCGCTAATCCTGTTCAAAAACTCTTCCATTTCTACTGCTGGATCAATCTCTTCGCTGGGGCTTCTTCTCATCCTATCTCTGAGCCAATAAGGTACAACATGCTGTCTAACAAATGGCTGCTATTCTTGTGCCTCTACTTCACGGACATGTTCAATTTCAATATCATTCTGGAAAGGCTCATCGGCCTCAAGTGGCTGAGTATCTCCTAAAACTATATCATCATCCTCTAAAGCCGCCTCTAGCTCATGCTGAAATTGAGGGTCGGTAGCAGTCTCCTCATCATTCTGCAAATCATCTCTAGTAGGCGTATTAACACTCTGACCAACTGATTCTCTCTGTGGTGGCTGATTTTCTTCATGTACCTCCTGCACCTGATTCAATGCATTTCTCTGATCAGAAAATAGAGAAACCTCCTGTATACTTGGATAACGTGTCTCAAATGGTGTGGGTGACTCAACTACAACTCGTGGAGGCTCCGGCTGAACAGGCTCCTGCCGAACTGGCTCCTTCCTTCGAGACTCTGGACCTTGAGTAATTTGTTTCTTTCTGCTGGTAGTGGGTGTCCTGTGATCTCCCATCAAATTGTAAGTCAAGGAAATTGACCTACTCTTCAATTTCCTCACATGTCTCTCGACCCAGGCTCTGGATAATGTCAAGACTGGAATGGAAAGTGTGTCCAAATCTGCAATCTCTAGTTCTGACCAATCTGGAAGTGGAAGTGGAGTATCTCTCACTGCCTCATAATCTGGATAGAGAACATTCATGTCCTCGCTCACCTGGTCTGGTACTGGAATGATTTCACACTCCCTGATCATACTCAACGGCAACCTAGAGAACATCCTCTTTCTGACTTAAGCCTCGTCTGATGCACCAGCCCAATAATCTTCAATATTTGCCTTATGTTTGAATTCTTCTGACAGTATCCACCTGATGTTGCTATGTGGATCATAATGCTGTCTGTTGGTGTGATAGGAGAAATGAAAGAACTGAAGTTCACTCTCAGCTTCTCTAGCTGCCTGAAGTGAAGGACACACTTCGTCTGAATTACCCATGACAATCGGGAACTCAACTCCTCCCTTCTTCTTTCTCTTCTGAATCTTATCGTAGGCAACTAGTTGCCTACGATATCTCTAACATTAAAATCCTGTTGGTTGGGTACTTAGGCAGCCTATATGGATATGAGGAGAAACCTTGCAGCCTGATGTAAGAAAACTTCGGAAATTATATAAACCAGCACCCATACCTTTCAATCAGTTCTTGAGCTTCCTTCGAGATCCTATGATGAATACGTTCCTAAAGTGATCTCGTGATATGCATGGTAAAAGCGTCATTGACACGCTTGTAATAAGTAGTGCTTGTCAGGTGCAATTGCGGGCAAGCCTCATGGATTTTGAATTCATGAGAACCACAACCCACTGGTTCCTTGTATGAAATTCCTCTATACCTCGTCATACGAGCCAACATGTAAATAAGGTAGGAGCCCATATAGAATGTCTTCGTTCTCCTCAAACTCAGGAGCTGCTCGTGTAAGTTATCACTAATCATCGCAGCCCAGTCGGCGTACTCTTTTCCTTCTAGCACGAGGTTGATGTAATAGAACATCCACGGTTGAAAAATAAAAGCCTGCGGACAACCTCCAACTCTTCTCAGCATCATGATAAGATCACAGTACTCATGCTTCAAGTCATTTGATATAATTTGCCTTGGCAGCTTTGTACGAGAGGGCTTGGGGTTGCTCATCCAGCGAGTATTAATCGTCTCTGTATATCTGTCGAATGTAGAAGCATACATTCGTTCAGCTCGCTCCCTTGATTTGTAAATCATCTTCTTATGCACTGGAATCCCAAAAGCTTTGCCAATAGCTGCAGTAGTGAGGTTGGCTAGCACTTGGCCATCTGGTGACATAATTGATCTGTGGTCAGTCTCTTAATAATTGGCACACTCCATCATTAGCTCCGAGCACTGAATAGCTGGTGGAAATCTAGCAGCTGCATATAATCCACTTCGAACAATGTTGTGCGAAGTGATTGAAGGTTGGTGACTGCCAATACCCAGCATCCGATTCTTGAAAGTCTATAAGTTGAAAGAGCCCAAATTCGTGTCAGCAAGCTTGGCCAACTTCGAAGTAAACTTTGACTGTGGCATGAAAGACTTGCTCAGCTTCTTGATAACAGCTTGTCTGACGCACCATTGTTGTCCTCGCCGGTTGTTCTTACTTCAGCCATCCTACAAAACAATAAATAGCCATCAGCAAATAACTTAGAAAATAAATAAAATATCATGTAGGGGCTGCCAGTCGACTTTTAAAAACTTGAGAAGCTGCAACATCATATCTCATTTGCAAACCTCAACTTCTCCTTCAACAAATTCGAACTGTCAACACTTAGAAAATTTCTAAGCAAGCTTCAGCAAGTTCAACACTTAGCAAAATCGTACACTTTACTTCAGCAATTGAATGCTTGTAAATTCGCACTTCTTCAACTTCAAATAACTTGGCAAGCTCGCACTTCAGCCTCTCAGCAACTTCACTCACTTCAAGTCGTGCCTCTTTTAGCTTCAGCAACTTCAAACTTCTCAGAACATCAAGTCGAACTCAGCTACAGCCACAAATTCAGATTTCTGCCTTCAGCTTCAGCAATCTTCTAATTCTCAAATCGAATTTCTCACCTGCACTTTCACACTTCAGCAATTTCCTTCAACAAATTTCAAATTTCAGCCTCAGCAACTCACTGCAACACTAAACTCAGAGCAAATTCGAAATTCCTCAACTGGTGAGGAGAAATGAAAAACCTTTAGCTCTTATAGCAAAATCGAATTCTAGAAGGAGGCTAAGTTTAGCCAGTACATTAAATCTCCACTACTTCTCTTCAAGAATTCGAATTTCCCTCTCTTGCCAATTTCAACACTTGTCACCCGACGCCTGGAATCTTGGCCTTCTAGAAGTTCAACTTTCACTGCAGCATTTTAGTTCACTTTTGAAAATATTACTTTAAATTCACCTTTTAACAAATTTTACTCACCAGCCGGAGCTCTGTCATTCAACTTTAAATTTCATTCACCTCTGACTCTGGAAAATTCATCTGTGAAGAACTCAATCAAAATCATCTAGGCAACTCATTTCAAGTTCATCGTCTGGAAAATTTTATTTTGAAAACACCTCTTATTCAATTTGCCTTAGAAGATTTTAAATTTTCCCCTTAGGAAAATTCATAATTCGAGCACCGATTAAATTCTTCATCCTGAAGGCCTTGGCGAAGTGTAGAAGACTTGGAAATCAACTTCTCATCGAAGGTCTTCGATACCCAGAAGAAAATTTTCTTCAGAACTTGTCAAATTCATGGGTATACAACAAACGGGTTTGTTTAATTTTTCTTGAATTTTGAACCTTAGAAAAATAATTTTTTTATGAAATTTAATCCATTTCTTCATCTCTGTGAGTGCTTCGTTGCTCTAACTTGAAATTTTTTTATCAATCCTGCAATGCCAGCATTCTCTGACTTCATCCATTAACAATTTATTCATGCTTCAGGAAAATTTTATCACTTCACCAGACTTAGGCGTGATTTTCCTAAGGAAGAAAATATTTTGTGCCTTAGAGAAAATTTTAAATCACCTAGCACATTTTGCACTTGCCTTAGAAAATTTTATTTAACTTCATTCATTTGTCAATGGTGGGAAATTTTATTAATTCGCTTGGAAAATTCTAATGCCTGGAGTGCATACGTCATGAAGAATATATTTTCTCCCAACACCTTAGTATATTTTTATCTCCCCCTTGGGCGCATTTCACTTGTCATGAAGGATATACTTCCTTAAATTCCCACGCCTAGCATTATTCTCCATTTCCACTTTCAACACCTAGGTAATATTTATCTCGCCCCTTTACCTTGTTTACCACCTTACCGTCAACACTTACTCTTTACATGGTGCATTTAGCACTTAGAAGAGGATGGGCGCATTCTAGGCATGTAGGAGGATAAACGCCTTTGACTTGTTAACTTCTCCTTTTGTGGGCGCATTTCATATAGTGAGGTGGATGAAGTTTAAAACATGGGCGCATATTTGATGTCATGAAGGATGAAACACATTCAATGCCACCTTGTGACCTTTGAGCTCCCCTCTTTTGTCTCTACATGCCTTCATTTGTGCGCATTTTACACTTGATGAAGGATTTAACGCCTTTGACTCCTTGACTTTCTTGTAGCATGGGCGCATTTTGCCTATGGTGGAGGATGAACTTCTACTTAGAGATTTTTCAAACACCTTGAATGCAAGATGGGTGCATTTGGAGGTGGCAAGAGGATGAAACACGATACTTAGAAAATTTTCTTGACTTCCAGTTGAGATGGGCGCATTTGACCTAGGGAGCAGGATGAACATCTTTGACTTAGCCATTTTTAAGGGCCCAAGGTAGATTGGGCGCATTTAGAGGCATGAGCAGGACGAGATTGAACCTTGACTTAGAAAAAATTTTCATTATTTTGAAGACAAGCTAGGCGCATTTAGCCCCTAGAGGTGGACGACGCTTTAGACTTAAGTAATTTCTCATCTCATGTCAAGCTCCCCTGTGCCCTGCTATTTATGGTAAGTCCCATGATTTCCATACTTCTTAAGCTCAGAATGCTTTGAAATTTTGAACACTGGACCTTCATGACCTTGTTAACTTGTTCATACTGCCCTCTGAGCTTACCTGCTTAAAATAGCATATTTCTGAATGTGATTGACTATTTATTGTAACTGCTTGTTTCTGAGACCTCCATAACTCCGTTTGACTTGAAATTCGAATGGTGTGATCCTCATCGGATGACTTGCCTGCTGACACTGGCGCCTGCTGCTGACTTACTATTTTTAGCCAGTATCTGGAACATCTTACTATAAATAGTAAGTGCTTCGTTTGCCTTCAAATTTTACCGGTGTATAGCTCGCAAGAAACTGAACGCAGTGGGATACACCGGTTTTCGAAAATTCTGGCATTTTACACCTCTTTTTGGGTCCCGAAGTTGGAAACCCTAATTGGTCTTGCATGCATATCAAATGACCTCTGTTTGTCCTCGTTTCCGTTGCATTGCGATTAGTTTGTGATTCTGAAGTGCTGGGAGGCGGCAACCGAAATGTATTTGCTAAAAATAGCAAGTTGTTGAAGAAGTGATTATCTCGCTTTGCATGTCACACCATCGCGAACCTCTTGAAATACCCACAAAGATTCACCTGACATGCAAAGAAAACCCTGACATGCAAACCCTAAAAATTGCCTCTGAAGGCTGAACTCTGAAAATCATTATCTCATTTTGCATGTTATATCATCGCGAAGGTCTCTGAAAACCCAGAAGGAATCTCCAGACATGCACTTTAAAACTCTGTGTATAAACCCTAAAATCTACTCTGGAAGTTGAACTGCTAAAAATAGTAAGTTGTCTGTTTCAGCTCAAAATTTGCAGGCGAGTAGCCTGACGTGTTCCGGATGCAGCGTGACTGTTCAAACTTTGAGAAATGCTAAGAGAACGCCTAGAATTACACACTTACTAAAAATAGTAAGTTGTCAGAAGATGATGAAACTTAGCCGAGAGTCTACTGGAAGCATACTGACATCAATGTTAAGCTCTGTTTTCAATTTATTCACCTCTTTTGACCACAAATTAGTTGGAAAGTTCAAAACCTTAATTCTATGGATTTGGCCAAATTTCGTTTAAGCTCGATGACGAACACATCCCCGGAAAGGCAGATATCAGAAAAGAGACAGACACAGAGAGAGAGAGAGACAAAAACCAAAGCCAAAAAGACCAGAATGAAGCAAAAATTAGGGGTCCCCATTTTGAATGGGGCGATGTGTGAAAAGGTCACAACACTAACTTGGCGCTTTCAGCTGCCTGTGCCGACGGACAAGACTCTTGCATATTCCCAATGAAGAATGGAAAGGTGACGGTTGCCTTTTGCTTTGTTCTCTGAAGGCCTTGGTATGTTTCCATTTGTGTCAGAACCTCAAGCAAGACCATCTTGTTAGTGGGATAGATCGGGAGTCAGTAAGGACAACCTGTGAATCCCTAAACTCTTATGTAAGTGATCTTGGAAACTGGATGAACCAGGAACCATACTTGTTGATTAGGCTCTTAGCCTCATGGGTTAGCCTTTGATGTGTTCCTCTTTGCAATATTCTTGTAATGTACATTAGGAAGCCATCATGTGCTCTTCTGAAATGGGCCTTCTTGCAGAGTTGCAACTGCGGATAGCAATCATATGACTTGAACTCATTCTCTCCATTGCCCACCATGCCTCGGCAGATCAATCCCGTATATCTATAGGTCCTTGCCAAAAGATAGACAACACAAGAACTCATGTAAAAAGTTTTAGTCCTTTCTAAGTTTATTAGCTACCCATGGAGATTGTCACTGATCATTCGTGACCAATTGAACATCTTGATGCCTGAAGTGATCTCGTCAATGAAATAATACATCCATGTCTCGAATGGTGCACCTTGGGGGCTGCCCATTATTCTATTCAATAGCAAAATAATATCTCCATAATCTTCCTTTAAGTCTATCCGAAGCAATTTCTTCGGCATCTTCTTAATATAAGGCCTTGGCTTCACCAACCATGTCTTGTTGATGTTGGTTGCACAAAGATCCATCCGGTCTTCATAAAGTCTTCTTGCATCTTCCTTAGTTTTGTATGAAGTTCAGTTGTAACTGGGTATGTCGAATGCTTCCTGAATAGCCAGTTCTCCGAGATGTGCCAATATTCTTCCGTCAAGTGCAATGATCTTCATGTCTTGTGGGTTGTAGTGTATGGCACATTCTACCATCAATTCAGCACACTCTACAGCCGAAGGAAATCCTGTTGCTTGAACAATGCCATTCCACATCATTCTCCAAGCAATAGCTATTGGCAAGAGTCCATCTTGTCTGTACATCCTTTTCTTGAATTCCTTGAAGTCCACATGTCCAAGGTTGGTGTCTGTGATATTTTTCCAATTGGAGTTGAATTTCAATTCTGGCTACAGTCCTTTGCTAGTGAACTTAATCTGCACCTTCCTCGAAGGTTCTCCTCGGGTGGTCATCAATCTGCGGGAAGCACGAAAATACATTAATTTTAAGACTTTAATTCTGATTTTTCTTGGACCTTTGCTCGAAATTTTAACATTCAGCCTATTGAAAAGCTAAATTCTGTGAAAAATCAAACTGAAAATGACATAATTTGGCTAAGTATTTAGCCAAATTTTGGGAAGATGGGTGAATAAGATAGAAGAAATGAAGAAATCCGTCAAATTTGGATTTTAAACTTTCGAAATTATATACTTTTGACTATGATTCTGCCTCAAATTTTGAAAACTCTGCTTCAGCTCAGAAAAAGCACGCTATTCAGTGTAAATTCAGTCCAACTCAGAAATTTACTTCGTTCTTTGTCCTCTACTTCAAAAAATCACTTAATCTCCAAGAATTTTCTATATCCGCCTCCCTCATTCTAATTTGGTGATAGCCTGAACGAAGATCAATCTTTGAGAAGAACATTGCCCCATGGAGCTCATCAATAAGCTCATCAATCCTAGGGATAGGATATCTATTCTTGATGGTTTTCTGATTCAATGCGTGATAGTCAACACACATACGCATTGTGCCATCTTTCTTTTTGACCAGCACTACTGCAGATGCAAAAGGACTTTTGCTTGGTCTAATGAAACCACTTTCCAACAATTCCTTGATGGCTTTTTCAATTTCATCTTTCTGCCTCTTTGGATAGCGGTAAGGTGTAGTCATGACCGGTTTTGCTCCCTCTTCTAACTCAATCACATGCTCAGAACCTCTTTCAGGAGGTCTTCAAGGAGGTAGGCTTCCAAAGACTTTGCTCTTCTTTGAAAGTAAGGCTTGAATATCAGGATGATATTGCCTTTTCTCCTCTACCGGATCAGCTGGTAGAACCATACATTCAGCAGCCCATTCAACCTGATCATGGCGGATCATCCTTTCCATCCTCTTCAAAGACACAATTCGAGGGCCTCCATTTGACATCCCTCTTAGAACAACCTTCCTTCCATTAGACTGAAATTTCAGCTCCATAGTTTGCAAATTCAATGTGATCTCTCCAAGAGATCGCAGCCATTGTATGCCCAACACAACATCAGTGTCTCCAATTCCCACCACATAAAAATCATCTTTAATCTCATGATTCCCTAATTGCAAAGAGAGGTTAGGAATCTTCCTTGTGCAAGACATAGTAAAACCATCAGCAACCATTACCTTGAAACCATCAAATTCTTCAGTCTTCAAACCTTTTCTAGCAACTAATCCTTCATCAATAAAATTGTGAGTTGCTCCGGTATCAATTAGAGCAACTATCCTTTGTGAATTTACAACTCCATGAACCCTAAAAGATTCATTTTTTTGAAAACTTGATAGTTGTGCGAAAGCACTACCATCTCCCACCTCTTCGGACTTGTCTTCTGGAACTTCTTCACCTTCACTACTTGCTGATTCGTATTGCTGATCAGACGAATCAGATTCTGATCCATAATCAGAATAGCCCTCCATTCGATTTGCTTTGCCTCTTCCATAGCAACGGTGACCTTTAACCCAAGGATCACGGCAAGTGTAGCAAACTCCATCCTTTCTAAGCTGTTCTTTGAGCTCTTCTGACAGCCTTGGTGGAAACTTCTTGGGCAAATTTGAAGAAGGCTTTTTATCTTTCTTGTGGCTGAATGGTTTTGACTGAAACTTAGGCCTTGGGGCTGCTAACTCCATGCTCCTAGCTTTCTTGATAGCTTCATCTAATGTTGGTGGATCAAATGCTTTGACCCAACCCTTCAAGGGCTCCAATAAACCTTCAGCGAAAAGAACTACAAGTCTTCTTTCAGTAATGTTAGGCACCATTACTGACAACCTTTGAAAATCAGCCACATAGCTTTCTAAAGATCCTTGCTGTCTCAATTGTGCCAATTCCCTAAATCTCAATTCTGGATCTTTGGTGTCAAACCTTTCAATCAACTTATTGGTAAACTCTCCATATGTGCGAACTAGGTTATGGCCAAGAGTGACCAAACCATGAGTCCACCATTCATGAGCTATCCCATCTAAGTGCAAGGTAACAAATTTGATAGCATCTTCTTCCGGCATGGGTCTGAGAGAGAGGTAGTTATCTAATTTCTGCACCCACGATCTGGCTGTGCACTTATTACTACCATCAAAATGTTCCGTAGTGATTTTTCCCAATGCTTGGTAGAAGTCATTTCTAGGTGCCATAGGACGTTGTTCATTTCTTCCACCATTTCTCCGACTTCTTTGATTCATGTATTGATCAAACGTCCAAGTACCTCTCAAATCAAGAGGTAAAGAAACGTACTCCATGTAAGCTTGACGAGCATCATCAGCAAAGTTTGGAGCAGCTTCAACTGGTGGTTGCTCTTCCCTAGGTGTGAAGACGGGAAAAAGGGGTCTAGAAGATGACCCACTAGGAATTGCAGCATGCTGACCTACAATTCTGTCTCTTGTATTCACCTCAGGACTGCCACTATTATTATTTCCATTAACTCCACTGCTTTCTCCAGTTGAATTATTTTGGGGCTGAATGATATTCTAAGCTGCTTGCTGGTCCAACTTGGACAATAATCGGGACATCATATCTATCATCCCATCAAATTTCTTCTCCACTCTATCCCTCTCTTCATTATCTCTCCTTACAGAATCTGACATGGTTACAACTGTGTGATCAACCACTTCCACCGAATTATCTGAACCTTCCACTGTTTTACCAAGATCTCTTAGGACCTCTGAGAAGGTATCTGCCTCTGGAACGGGCGGAAACTGATGCTGATTTCTAGCCTGACTTCTGGTGTAAGGCCTAGTGTCTCTTTCACTCATCAGTTAACCAACTGCAGTTTGCCACAGGATGGCAGGGTCTTCTACTCTGATACCACTGAAATAAGCCAACCAATTTTTTCGAAGGAATTACACAACATAAACCAGCAATAGTTAACTGGATTAGCGTTAGCATCAAACTGAAAACTGAACTTGAATTGAAAACTACTCAACGTCAAGAATGTGCACTCAAGATCCCACTGAGGGCGAGGTGCTAACATATGACGGAGTGTTGAAATTTGAATTTAAAAACGGATAGGCGGATAACCAGCCATGAAGAACATTTCCACACTACCACCAAATAGTGGGGGGAAAAGATTACATTTAAAAACAATTCATCCGCTGCGGCGGGCATCCACAACACTGTGGGAATTCTCCACTATGAAAGTGGGTATATGAATGTTACAAATAGATTATCCACACTGGCGGTAAACCATCCAGGGGTAATTTAATGAGAATTTAATCAAGTAGTTGCAGCAATAATAATGGGTTAGATTAGTACTACTAATCAGAACCTTACAATTCAAAATGACTGCAAAACATGAATTACAATGACATAGAAATGAGATAAGGAGATAAGAATGAATTCCAACAATGTTCTTTGCTTTCCAATGACTGAAATATGATTAAAACTGGAAACTTATAAATCTGATGTAAAATCCTGAGTTCTGGAAATTTCATATCAGCAAACTGGAAATCAGAAAAATACTCATAACTCACTCATTTCACCTCCGAATTGATTGAAATCTGTTGCAAAGGTCTCTCAGAAGGTAGGCGACCAAACCAGGAGGAAGAAACAGCAGCAAATCACGTTCTTTAATTTCTGGCACAATTCCCAATGCAAACAGAAAAGTACGGCCTCCTTGAAAAATCGATTTTGCAAGTAAAAAATAAATACTTGGAATTAAATTCCAATTCTTTGAGGAAGGTGGCGCCTTGAGTCAACACATGGATTGCCAAAATACCCAGAACAAATAAAAATTCACTCCAAAAGTTATATTCAAAAATCAGCTTCAGCTGTAGCAAAACCAGGGAACCAAAATTGTGAAAATACTCCAAAATTCTTTAATCTTTGATGCTCAATCTGCTAGTCTGATGTTGAGAAGCAGCAATGTAGCCAACTAGGTGTTATATTGCAAACACGAAATTGGATGAAAGGCTAGGAGGTAGACATCCTCGAAGCAATATGTCAATTGTCATTTCGACAGCATAACTTTAGCATAATTTTCATGGATGAAATGCTGGAGCAAAGACCTTCAATAAATAAGAGCTCACAAACTCTTCAAATGCCTGAGAAGCAGACCAAAAGACACAGGAGACCCTTCAATTTCCCAAAACCATTCAACTTCTCAAGGTGGCGTCCCAAAAGCCTCATAAGAAATTCACTTTATTCAAAAAAGTAACTTTTATAAAAGTGGCGTCCAATTTCAAGTTGAGGAAATATTTGAATAAAGAATAAATAACCTTATAATGAAGGCGCACCCTTCATGGCCCCACTTTAAAAACAACTTAAGTTATCTCCTTAGGCCAAGGGGGGGTCAACAGTGAATTAAAACATAATGCCTTTAATTAAATGTTTTTTCACCAAATAAAGCTTTCAGAAGACCAAACCATAATAACAATAACTGCTCCAACTGCAAAGGACTAAGAATAGACAACTGCAACTACCACAACTAGCATTTACTATAAATAGTAAATAACATGAAATGCCACAAACTCCAAGCCGAGAAACCCTAATTTCACCTCATTCCAGTCTACGGGTTCCGGAATAGACTGATGAACTGCAAGGCTAATCACTGATGAGAAGGGGACATTACAGTATGAAGATTTTGGCTAAGTGTCGAATATTTCAAAAAAAATTCTAAGTATTGGAAAATATTAAAATATTCTAAGTGTTAAATTCAATTTTCCAACCTTTAAATCATGGCGAAATTTTATTTTATTCATGGATTTTTCTTGAAATTTGTTTGGCTTTAGGCTCTCCATGCCAAGTCGGAATTCACTTCTCTCCATGCCATGGCTAACTTGGTCATCTTTATGCCATTATCACTTTTCCTTGGATAGAGCGGACTTCACAACTACTTAGCCATTTCTTCATGGGCGGACTTTATCAATGTTTAGACATTCTCTTTCTTTGCCTAGGGCGGACTTTCTTATGTGTTTGCCATTCTTTCTTTGAGTTGGGCGGACTTTAGACTTGTCTTGCCATTTTCTCTCCTTTGACACTTAACCATATTTTGCCAATCCTTAGCCAATCTCATGAAAATTTCTTCCCTAGGTATCCATACTTAGTCAATTTCGAGTTTTTCTTTTCTCCTCTTGGCTGGGCGGACTTCATCTACGTCATGCAATGCCTTCCTTAGCGCTTCCGCCATGACTGCAATTCTAGAAAGCAAAGAAGAAGTCTGTCCATAAGCCAATATTAATCTTTCCACAAATTTGGCTGCTTCTTCACTTTTGCTCGCCATCCACTCCTTGGTTTCTCTAGCTGTTACCATTTCTTCTTCAAAATCTTTGATCGCTTCCTGCAAAGAAGTCAAAATTGGAGGAGCCACTGAATCGCCTTGATTAAGAGGTTTGGTCAAGTGTTGAATATATTCCTTCGGGCGCTTAATTTCCTTTTTGTATTCTCTTTTCTTTCCTACCTCCTTTTCCAATCTTTCCTTCATGGAAGCGACTGAATTGTCTAAGTCCTCAACCTCTTGACCCTTTGTAGTTGATCCCAAGTCGATAGTAGTGATTGCATACTCCTGAGGAGTAATGTCTTCCTTTTCCTTGTCCACTGTTGGTACAGCAATTTGCACTGAACGGCAGCCGGCTTCATCTTTCTGGATTGTGGACAACCTCTTGGTTGGCTTCTTTACAGTAACCTTCTCTAATCTGGCCAAGAAATCGGTTGTATCATCTTCTTCTTGAATTTCCACTGGTGCTTTCAATTTCAACCTTTCTTTCAACCAATCAGGAATCGTAGGCTGCTCAATGCCTTCCTCTTCCCGATTACTTTCTTCACATGGAATATCCTGAACTCCTCTAAGAGCGGAAATCATTCCCTCTTGAAATTCCTCATCCAGAATATCCATCTCATTTTCTGGTTCAAGTATTTTTGTGCCTGTAGGAGATGGGGGTTCATCATCGTCCTGCTAGATTGATTCAATATTCTCCTCATAGATTGGAGAAGGAATCCTTATTTCAGCCAATGACTCATCCTCAATAGTTAATACCTCATTCACATTCCTGGACGTGGCAGAATGGGATGGCTCTGATCTTTGCTTTTTCTGAATAGGTTCCTCGTTTACAATTTTCTTCCCCTTCGACCTTGTGGAATCATCAACTGCTTCCTTCCTTTTCCTAGAATTAGTGCTTTCAATTAGTTCGACACTTTGGGACGCTCCTACATTTGAAGAATACGATTCCATTTCACCCATCAAGTTATAAGTGAGGGTCAAATTTCTTTGCCCTAGCCCCCTATACTTGTTGATCAACCCATCACTGTGAATACTTAACAATTGGCCTCATCAAGGTGGCTATATCTACAAGCTCTGGTTCTAACCATTTCACAAGAGGAAGAGGCCAATTCTCATCAAAGCGCAATTGAACATATTCTCCATCATCCTCTAACTGGTCAGGCACACGAAAAAGCTCGGTTGTTTTGATCAAGCTTACCGGCAATCTAGACCATAGTCTTTTCCTGATATCAAACTCATTCGCAACAATTGCCCAAAAATCCTCCAGATCTACCCTATGTCTGTACTTCTTTCCATTCACTATCCCAATATGGTTGTGAGGATCGAAATCAACCTTGGACCGGTAAGATGTGAATGGATACCACTACATTTCCAACCTGGCACTCTCAACTGCCTTTGTCGTTGGGCAAGACTCCAACATTTTTCCGATGAAAAATGTAAAGGAAATGGCCGCTTTCTGCTTTGTTCTCTGGAAGCCCTGATATGTTTCCAATTGTCTAAGGACTTCGAGCAAGATCTATTGGTAGGGTAAATCGGAATTCAGTAAGGACATCCGGTAAATCCTTGAACTCTTATATACGTGAATCTTGGATACTGGATAAACCAGGATCCATACTTGCTTATCAAGCTCTTGGCCTCCTGAGTGAGCCTCTGATGAGTTCCTCCCTGCAATGTCCTGGTGATGCACATCAAGAAGGCATCATTTACCCTTCTAAAGTGGGTCTTCTCGCTAAGTTGCAATTGTGGATAACAGTCATAGGACTTAAACTCATTTACACCATTACCTACCACGCCTTTGCAAATCAATCCTGTGTATCTGTAATTTCTAGCCAACAAGTAGACAATGTAGGAGCTCATGTAAAAGGACTTCCTCCTTTCCAAATTTTGTACTTGTTCATTAAGATTATCACTGATTATCCGAAACCAATTGAACATTTTAACACCTAAGGTGATCTCATCAATCAAATAGTACATCCAAATTTCAAATGGTGTACCTTGAGGGCTGCCCACTACTCTGTTTAACAGCAAAATGATGTCACCATACTCCTCTTTGAAGTCAATACGAAGCAACTTCTTTGGCACTTTCTTGAGGGAAGGCCTTAGCTTTTCTAAACACAACTTATTGGCATTTGTTGCACAGAGCTCAAGCTGGTCCTCATAAAGTTTTTTGGTGTCTTCTTTGGTTTTATAGGAAGTCCGATTGTAATTTGGTATCCCAAATGCTTCCTAAAACACTAACTCTCCAAGGTGAGCCAATACTCTCCCATCTGGCGAAATAATTTGTCTTTCTTGTGCATTGTAATGTATGACACACTCAATCATCAACACAGCAAACTCCATAGCCAGTGGAAATCCAGCCGCCTGGACAATGCCATTTCTCATCATCTGGCGAGCAATAGGTGTTGGCAAGAGTCCATCTTGCCCATACATTCTCCTTTTAAAATCCTTAAAATCCACATGCCCAAGATTGGTGTCTGTGACATTTTTCCACTTGGAATTGATCTTTGACTCTAGCTCCAATCCTTTATTGGCGAACTTCATCTGAGTTTTTCTTCAAGGTCCTCCTTTGGTGGTCATCAACCTTTGAAACTATATTTTTGACTGTAAATCTGCCTCTAATTCTGAAAATTATGTCTTTAACTCAAAAAAAAGCACTTCATTTTCTGGAAATTATGTCCTTCAACTCAGAAAATTCACTTTATCTTCAAAAGCCCTCCAAAAAAAAAATTATCTTTTGCAACCCTGAGAGAGCCAAAACCTTTTCACAATCGAACTTTGGAGAGAATGAATTGAAAGTGATAAGTTAAACTTAATATAGAGTTGAAGAGTTCGATGATTTTAGCAACTTCATGTTTTTTTTTAGATTCGTCGAACCTCGATTGTTTTATTTCCTCCAAAATGCAACTTAATCTTCATTGAAAATTTTCAAGAGAGAGTTTATAATTTTCACCATGGCACCACCCTTAGCAAAAATATCCTTTCCTTGAACGAGTTGGCACGGAATCTTCTAGATTCTTCTTGAGTTTGAAAATTTTCCTAAGTGTTGGATATTTCGAAAATTTCTTCTAAGTATTGGAAAAATATAAAAATATTCTAAGTGTTGAGTTTTATTTTTCCAACCTTTTCAAACTTAATCATCTTTCAATTATGGCGAACTTTCATTTTATCCATGGCAAACTTGATCGTCTTCATGCTAATTTTACCTAGGTAGACTTCATGGTTGCTATGTGACTTTTCTTTCTAGCTAGACGGATTTTGCTGCTGTTTGGACATCTTCATGTCACGTTTGTTTTAGGTCAGACTTTGGCAATGTCATGCCAAAGCATGGCAGACTTGGCACATCCTTTGCCATCTCCCCTTGATTTCTTCTTGGCGGATTTTAGCATGGTTTAGTCATTTTGCTTTGTGCTAGGGCGGAGTTGGGAGTGTTCTTGGACAAGGTAGAGTTGGTAGGTGTTGTGCCACTTTCTTTGTTCTAGGGCAGACTTTGCCAACCCCATGCCATTCCCTACCTTGGCCGGACTTTAGGCTCAACAAGCCATGGCGGACTTGGAGCTTACCTTGCCATGCTTGGGTGGAGTTTGAGCTTTGCAAGCCAAGTGTGGGCAGACTTTGTAGATTAGTAGGCCATGTTTTTCAAACCATGGAAAACTTGTGGATGGCCTAGATATTGCCTTGCCTAACACTTGGATGAATTTTTTGCTCAACACCTCACGTTTATCTGGAACATCTGGAACAAAACCTTGCCTGGAGATTTTCCCTTGATTTTTATACTTAGAGACACAAATTTTTGATTCTGAAGATAGGAACGTTGTTACCATGACTTGAGGGACCCAATCCTAGGCCAACTTCCAAGAAAAGCTGAAAAAAAAAGCAAGCCAAAAAAGTTGCCTCCCGGATTGGTCTCAAAGTGCCAAAAATCAAAAAGCAGAAAAAGAAAAATCCCACAAAAATAGGAAGGTGTCAGAATTGACCGTAAGCAATTGCGGTTTTCGTCCTCTAGGCCTTCTGAGCCTGAATTCCTTATTTGATTTGGATGATTTCTCAAAACCCTAACTCAATGAAATGGACTTATGAAATTGCAACGCTAAGACAAAACCCTATAAAACAAACTACTAGGGGTCCCCATTTGCAATGGGGCGATGTGTGAAGTAGGTCACAACAGAACCTAAGATTGGTGATGCCACCTTATTCTAGTGCTAAAATTGGATATCTTTTATGTCTTTTTGATGTGGCACAAACCACTAACTCTCCTGCCACCTTAGATTCCTTTTTTCTTGCGGACTTGCCACTAGGAAGTGCACTATGATGATTATTTCACTTAACTCTTTTTGTTTGACAGAATTATTACTTGTCCTTGCCATCTTTTTAATCCCAGGCATGATTTTTCATGATTGAGCCACTCTAATTTAGCATCAGAGGCCCTCATCTTTGCTAGGTATGGTTTCCCAATAAGTTTGCCACCATTGGCCCCTTTTCTTTGTAGTGTGGTTTTGCCGTTCAAACTGTGTGCCTCACCCACCTTAAACTTTTATCATATCTTAGGCAAAATAATATTAACTCTTTCCAACATTTTTGGCAGACTTCTTGCTGGCCGGTGCCAACATATACTTGTGCCACATCTTTGGCATCCAGCCCCTTATTCGTTAAGCATATTTTCCTTGGGAATTTGACACCTTCCATAAGCTGAAATCCAATGACATTGTCCTTATTCTGCCTCATTATCCTTGTCATTTGCTACTTCTTCTTTCCTTGAACTTCACCACAATTTCACTTTTATCTAGCTTGAAAAATTCGCTTTACCCTGCAAAAGTTTTTAGAAGAAAATACC
This sequence comes from Sequoia sempervirens, assembly GCA_007258455.2. Lineage (NCBI taxonomy): Eukaryota > Viridiplantae > Streptophyta > Pinopsida > Cupressales > Cupressaceae > Sequoia > Sequoia sempervirens. The sequence goes on from VDFB02071280.1 coordinate 24,596, forward strand.
AAGATAGGACAAACTTTTGCAACTGGCTGGGAAAGACCACAATTAATATTGATAACATGGCCAAAAGTTTTTAGAAGAAAATACCAAGATAGGACAAACTTTTGCAACTGACTGGGAAAGACTACAATTAATATTGATAAAATGACAAGAAATACCTGATTCAAGACCACAAACCCAACTGTAGGCAAAGTTTCATATGGGTACCAACAGTTTTGTAATTTTTTATTTCTTTTGACAGATTCTTTAAATTTTAATTTAAGTTTTTTCCTTTCATTTTCTGGTATATTCTGCAAGTAATTGTCATGTCCCATAATTAGGGAAGTAATATGTGTACATATCAAAACCCAATGATCAAAAACTTACAAGATAACTTATTTTATTCTATAAAAAACCAGAGAAGACTGTAATTTTCATTTCTAATGATAATTCAATAGCCTTGCAAAATCACCGTAAGTTGTCACAATTAAGCAATTATAGAAGGAGCCTGAACAGAGCCATACTTTGGCAGCCAATGCAAAGGCATATTCTGCAACGACTGTTTTTCCAGCTGATGTATGAGCAGCCACAAAAACTGAATCACCCCTTTCAATAAAATACACGGCCTGCACATTTATATTTACAGTCAAACAAAAACAAGATCAATAAAGACCCAATTAGATATCAGAAGTCTATTGTAAATTTTCCACCCGTATTGCAATTTACCAGTGACAAAAATTGTTAAATGTGACACAAACTAGAAAATCATTGGAGGCATATTTACAACGCTCAAAGATAATAATAGAATCAAAACATAAAAAACATTCAGAACATTATTATACTAAATAATAATGAACAAAGGAATATGGCACAGAAGATAACCAAACAGAGAACTAAATAAGAAAACAAAATTTTGTATTTGTATGTACGATGGAAGCTCAAAGGACCAATCAGTGAAGAAGTAATAATGATATTCTGAAAAGAAAACAAAGATTGGAAGGAAATTCCTTCATATGAGCAGGGTTCCACCTTCATACATTAAATCAATAAATTGAAAAATACTATACAGCTCCTCTAATTCTTAGTGTTTTAATTTCTATATTGCCAAATAACACATAGAATAAAACCATTTTTCAAACTATACGGGGAAACTCCCTGAAACCTAACTAAACCTAAAACCTAAAGCTATGAACAGAATTTATAAGTATGCTAACTATAGAGGATTTCAATGGGTTTTGCATTAAATGTAAATATCCAATTGACCATGTTTTGCCTCCGATGCAAGCATTGCACAATCAACAGTCAAGACCTGCAACAAGATTTTTAGATTTAAACAAGGGTAAAACAATTCAAGCACAAATGGAGACAACTTCTTACTAGCTAAACAAAGACCAATATTTGAATGTAAAACGAAATTTTAATAATAACACAAATGAATGTTCACTATTTGCTAAACTAGACACCAATAAAGGAGCATTAATAAGAAATAGTTAGACAGATTAACATCACACAATTATAAAAAATAAATTGCTAAGCAATATACAAAGCCACTACTTAATGAATAAGAAACATTAAATTAAAGTTTGACATATTTATTCAATTCAACTTACTTTATGAAATTACAAGATACACGAAAACTATGTTACTACTCCGGCCCTTAGACAGCCCAAGTCCCAATCCGATCCAGGTTGGGTTGAGGATCTGGATCCGGTCCTTGGTGGGTTCGAGCAAGGTCTTTCCCACAATTAGTGGGTCCATCCTGGGCGAAACCAGGGGGAATTCAGGCTGATTCCACGGAAAAACAGGTGAATTTTGCCTTCTTCAATTTTTAAAATATTTTTAACACTAAAAAGTGCAATACGCCCCAAAACCCTAAGATGATGTGTGCCATGAAGGTCTTCATCTATAATATTATCATCCAATTGGACAATCTTCCCTTAATGTTACTTGATGCTTACCTGCAAGGAGAAAAGCAACAATGTAGTTAATTTTAATATATAATATATATCACAGTGTTACCGGGAGACACATCTCCAGCCCTCTGGGACGCGCCAAGGGAACTAGGACACATCTCTAGTACCGAGGGCATGCCCAGAGATGCCCTTGTTTGTAGGGAACGCAAGCAAAGGTCTCCCAGCATCTCCCGTGACCGCTTGCAATGTCTCCCGTGACAGCTTGAAATAGGAACCCTGATCATGATGAATTCACTAATACTCTATCATTTTGATATGTTAAACTTTCTAAATTTGGAAGCCTCGACCTTGGGAACACTTTGATTAAATTCTCCAGTGGCAAATTAACATTTGAAAGATGACCTCCTCCTTGTTGCACAAGAGACTCTGAAATGTAAAAATTTGAACAAGTATCCTACTAAAAAATGGAAAAACAACACTTGGAAATAGAAGAATTGGATCCAACAACAATGGTAGATGAGGTGAATATGGAAAATAGGCTGACATTGAAACTGCGACACTTAACCCGCAGCAGCAATTTTCAAAATCCTTCACTATGGCACCTCAACTCAGCCTTCAAATGTGCAAATATAAGAGGAAAAGGACTGTTTTCTGTTATGAACAACAGATGGTACTGTTTGCCAAATTTCAAAATGCGTCATCCTTGATATATAGGCACACAATGAAAGATTAAAATCAACTTCAAATTTTTAAATTATCTCTAGTGGTAAACCACACAAAAATTTACAATGAAAATATTATTCTAATGAACTGTATTACTGAATGTTTCTACAAAAATATCTTCAGGAATTGATTGCCAATTAACACATAATAATATTAAAATTTGAAGAAAACCATATTCAAAATATTTGCAGCATTCCCTTAAAGGTATGGCTACCTTATTAGAATGTACGGCTGGTTGAAAAATTATTAAATAGCAGCTTAGAGGCTATGAATCAGTCCCAAAGAATTGGACAGCAGCTTCATACTAATATTTCACTACATATATGAATCACCACCTTTCCACATAGTCAATAGCACTTCAAACCAAAGCAAAAGTGAACTTAGGAACCAATAACTACCGCTAAGCCTTAAAACGGAAGAGCCATCATTTACATCAGGAAATTAGATTTGCAAGCAAATAAAATGACAATAATCACCTCAAATCTAAACCACAACAAACTTGAAAATTTTCATACCCACACACTACCAAATGAAATTGGAAACTATTTTGCAACTTTAAGCTCAAAGGTAATCCCAAATGGAAGTACTCAAATGAAAAGGAGGGTTTCCATCCTTGAATCCATTCTTTGCCAAAGGGTTTTTACCCTAGGGCAGAAAACATGAACAATGTTCAATGATCAATCTCAAGAGAATGAATTTAATAATATGAATTGGTAACCCTCTCTATTCCTCAACTCCTCATATAGGCTTTTCGAGCAAAATTAATATTATTTTCTTTCCTCTCATTTTCCCTCCAACTTTATTTTTCAACAATGTCTAGAAAGTCTTTTTAATTAATAGTATTCTATAACAAAAACATATAACATAGAATGATTACCAAGATACTTGATATTAAACAAGGAGCCAAAGTCTCCTTAAATAAGTGTTGTACCCCAAATTAAAAAATTTGCTACGCTTAGGCATTTTTGAAAAAATGGTCAAAAGTCTTGTAAAGAAACTGTCAAAAGGTCGGAAAATGAAAACTTGCATGTCATGCATGATGCTCAAAAACTCAAAATTTTCAAAATCTGAGGATCTGGGTCTACTCAGAGTGACCTTGTCTACAAAACCCAAATCTCAACTTTTTGGCCCTAAATTTTAGGAAATTTTCTAAAAATAGACCTTTTTTGGGTTTTTCTGGGTTTCTTCTCAAATGGATGCTGGCAAAATTTTCTAAAAATAGAAAGTGTGACTCCAGGGGTTCAAACTGATTTTGATTGGCTTAAAATAGTTCCTCATCAGGCTGGTCCAGTCAGAATCATCAAAAGATCAATTTTTCACTAATGGGTCTATTCCGCTTTTTCAGAAGCTAAATCAGGAACTCCAAGGCCATTAATGGAGGTTGCTCAACTGCCAGGTGTCAGATTCGAAGTCTCAAGCACTGCATAGATCAGTCAATGGCAAAAGTTGTTCGTGAAACGAAGAATGTAAGAGGGAGGTTGGAGAATCTTGAAAGTAGCAAAATTTTGACTAAGTCTCGAGATGCTAGGCGCCCCTGCCTAGTCAAGGCGCCTCGCCAGTCATGCCTTAAAATATTTTTCAATCCTAGCAATCAAAACATGAAGCGGAAAATGAAGGAAAGTGGAAAGTTGAAAAATGCAAAATAAAAAACTATCTCTTGAGAGTAAAGATGCCCCAGCTAGCCAGGGACGCCCAAGGATTTGAGAACCTAAAAGTTGAAATTAGGTTTGCAGTCTCCAACAACTCTTTTTCAAATTCAGTACAGCTCTTCAACGAAATCATCAACAAGCCCATCAGATTTGTCAATCATCAGATATCACAAACTGATCGGAGGGGTACAATTGTGCAAAATGAAAAAAAGCCAAGAGCAAAGTCCTTAGGCGCCCCAACTAGCCAGGGGCGCCCAAGGACTTGAGGCCCTGTTGGTGTATGTTTAATCATCCACCGAACACACAAAATAAAATGTCCAAAGACACTCAATCCTCTCTTGAACAAAATCACCGCGTATGCTAAGATTGCGAGAATATCATATGGCGACTCCAAGGTTTCTTTTGTCAGGTCTTGACGTGTGGATAAGCTCAATGGGTGTTTTGATATGTTGGTAATACACAAAGGGACTTACGCTAGGCTTGTTCAATTCACAATGAAGGTCTAGATAATGAAGCTCTATTGTTTGGGTCTTGGATCATGGACTTCAAGCAAACTGAAAAGGAGATAAGGGTTTAGAAGTTCTAATCTACTCCTAAGAATTCAAGAGATGGTAAAGATTAGGTGAAACTGGAAACCACGCTTTGCTTCGCCTCCCTAGGACAACTACACAAAGTGGGTGCAATCTTCAAGGGGTGTCATTATAATTTTCATGTCTTGAACAATACTCATCCAGACTGAAGTTAAGCATCCACAATCATAAGCTCAGGCTAACTTTACGCATTGAATAAAAATCATCCATTCAAAGAAAGTATGAGCTAAGTCTCACCAATCAATACTATCAAATCTTTCATTCATCTAACAAACATTCAAATCAAATCTGTTTTAATTCTAATCTAATGTTGAAGAAGCTCTGCAACCTTGCAAACCACTTGACAATAAAAGGAATTCAAAGCAAATCATGCATTAGAGCTTTTATTATCGGAAGTAGCAACACGCAACAATCTCATACACTTTCTTCACCCTTTACAAATGAGGGGTGAGCTCAATTTATAGGCTCTTCGATTACAATTCAATGGCCAAGATTGATTTCGAATCAATGGCTGAGATTACAAAATAAAACCTTAATTAGGTTTTGTCACAACCAACTACCTCTTGACCAATGAGAAAATTTCATTTGGGGACACTTGTCCCTCTGCTAAATATGAACCACAATAAAATAGAAAGTTGTTGCATGTTGATTTGGAACAATTTGATTGGTTGGAAGATGATGAGGCGCCACCTCAGCGTGTTGGATATCTTCCTTGGTCACTTCGTTTTTCTTCTACGTGCTTTCCTTAGAATATCCTTCCTTGTCGACAACTCTATCCTTTGCACTTGTTCCTTCCTAGCTTTGATCTTGGATCTCCTTTGAGATTTTGATTTCTTCTTGTCACTTGCATTTGAGGTCTGAAAGTCTCCCCTTGGAGCAGATGTCTGGACTTGAAGTTATTTTCTTTCCTGATTGCTTTGAAATTCCTCCTGGTTGAATTGGATTGGTGTTATTCCTTTGGATTTCCTCTCTGAATTATCCAATTTGTGTCAAGAAATTGTCTAAGTATGGAAATTTGTTTGGAACACTCTTCTTGTCACCATCTAATTTTGATTGGGGGCTTGTCTTTAATTCTTCAAGGGATGAAATCCTTCAAGAAGTTGCCCTGATTGCTTCAATAGGTCTGGGATTGTAAATGAAATCCCCCCAAGATGTCTGAATATTCTTTCAAGTGCCTTGAATTTGTACTTTCGCCACAATGTTGGAAATTGGAATTTTCTCTATGAAGTATTTCCCATACTTAGCCAAATTTTGGCTATTCAAGTTCATTTTGTGACACCTTCATGTGGACCATTTATCACTTAGCCAAGATTTGGCCATCTCCATGCTTGAATGAACTTTGCCCATGGATTTGCCTTCAATTTTGAATTTGGCTTGTGCTAAGGATTTTATTCATTTCCTCTTTACTTTCCTCTTTATTCCTCTTCATTTTCCCTGTTTTTCTTTGCAATACTTGGTCAATTTTCTAAATTTTTTACCTTGAGCGGACTTTACATTGGTCTTGCCATGATTATTTCCTTCCTAGGCGAACTTATCTTGAGCTTGGAGAACTCCTTCTTGAGGTAAGTTGGACTTTGAGCTGCTTTGGACATGCCTAGATCAAGGGAAGTCGGACTTTATAAAGGTTTGGACATGTGCTTGGGCAAAGTCGGACTTTCTCTTGCTTGTGTCGTCCATCCATTGAGCAAGGTCGGACTTTGTCTTGTCTTTGCCATCTTTTTTTAAGTGCCAAGGTAGGACTTTCCTCTTGTCTCGCCATTTTTTTCTAAGTGCCAAGGTAGGACTTTCCTCTTGTCTCGCCATTTTTTCTAGGTGCTAAGGTAGGACTTTCCTCTCCTTTGGACATGCCTTTCTTTGTCTAGGGCGGACTTCATGATGTTCATTCCATGCATGCTTTGGGCTTGGGCGGACTTTGCATCTGTTTGGACAAGTGCAAGGGCGGACTTCATTAGTGCCTTTCCAAATGCATGGCGGACTTTGTCTCCATCTTGACCAAGTCTTGGGCGGACTTGCAAGTGCTTTTTCCATCTTCTATCCTTTGTCATTTAACCATATTTTGCCAATACTTCGCCAATTTTTTTAAGTTTTCTCTCTCCCTCTAGGCTAGGCGGACTTCATCAATGCTTGGACATGCTCCTAAAGTGTTGGGCAGACTTGCATATGTGTTTGCCATCCATTCCTTGAGCTGACTTGAGGATGATCCTTCCATTCATTGTCTCCCTATGGCGGACTCTACACTTTCTTTTCCATATGAAGGGGGCAAACTTCATAGCTTTCCTTCCACTTGATGGCAGACTTCCAAGGTTTCCTTCCAAATGTTGGGCGGACTGTGATGAGCCCAACTAGCTCCAATCAAACCCCTATAGTATTTATTAAATCTTCTTGTGTTTTTTAGTTTTTTAAAGAAGGTTTCTAGACAGGAGAGAAGGGGCGCCAAGCATATAATGCATATAAAATTGCAATACAGTAATATTTTGAGCAACAGATGTAATAGATGTTATTTTGCAGTACATACAATGAGATTGCAAATGAATTGCATACCCAAAATGCTCCAGAATAATTAAATAAAGAATTACAGAGCCTAGCAGGCAAGATATGCTAAATCTGACAAATAGCCACACCAGAAGCCTGAATTGGTCCTTGTCCCAAGCAGAAACTGGATCAAACGTCTGCAGTAGGTAAAGCAAACAAGATGCAAGTCTGAAAGTCCCCATAAGATAGGCGCTTTGAAAGTTACTTCACACGCCTTGACCCAAAGAAGCACGTTTTTCCAAGAGAAAGGTACGGCTGCTGCAAGGAAAAAGTACAGCCAATGTATGAAGCTCACTGAAGCTGAGGAAAGACGTCTAGATGATCAAACCCCCTCCAATTATTGTAAGATCTGAAATAACTAACAAATAAACTCTAATAAAGCTCAGTAGAACCTCTGAATGAAGCCCTCACAGATGCACTAATTCGACTGGTCTCTCACAGTCTCAAAAATGCTCAACACTGAAGAGAATCTCGTTCTCCAATGGCAGAAATGCTCAAACCCCTGTCTCAGAGAATAGCATAGAGAAATAACAATGGCAAAGTCAAATAATCATGAATGAGTTTGATTTGCCAAAAATGCCTTATATCCTCAAAAGGCACAAGTTTCAAGAAAGTACGGCTTGGCTTCCAAATAAAATACATTAAAATGTATTTTAATAACTTTTCAATAGTTAGCAATTAAATAATTGCTTTTCCCAAGTTGAGCGCACTTTATACTTAAGTGATTTAATTTTAAATCACTTTATGATATATTTAAGTGATATAATATTTATAAAGTCAATTTGACTTTATAATAAAGCGTTAAGTTAATTAATTAACTTAAATCACTTAAATATCCATAACTCCCTCCAAACTCCATATATTTCCGTGCCGTCAGAAGCTGGTGAACACTGAACACCAAATGCTCGTGCTGAATCCCACACTGAAGCTGAAGGGGGTGAGAATGACAACTCGCCAAAAATAGCCACTGACCCTCTAACCATATCCTGTTAGCCTACGAGGGTCCACGATATAAGCTAACTCACTCCTGAGAACTAACTAGAGCGGGGACATCACACGGACTTCATGGTCTTCTTTCCATGCTGTATGGCGGACTTTGGAGCATCTTTGCCATAGGTTGGCAAACTTCACAAACTTTATGCCAACTCCCTCTCTTCCCATGGCGGACTTCCTTGACTTCATTCCACATCCATGGCGGACTCCATGAATGTCTTTCCATGTTTCGTTTGGCATGGCGGACTTGAAAGTGAGCCTTCCAAAGACCTGGCGAACTTTGTTGTGCCTCTGCCATCTTCATTTCTTCAAACTTATGCCATGCTGAATCTCTACCCTTGCTTTTCCATGATTTTTCATTGCCTTTTCCAGATTTTTGTTTGCTTTTTCAGATTTTTCATTCTAAAGGTGGAAATGTTGACTCCATTATCTGTGGGATATTGACACTTTCTAAAAATAGAAACTTACTAAAAATAGAAAAACTTTCCCCTAATAGAACCTTCTAAGCACTTCGGCGATGTCTATGCACAGTTTTAGGCTTGAATTCTCTACTTGGCCCAAGTAGTTACTCAAAACTCAAACTCCTCATTGTAAAAAGACTGGTGATTAGCAGTTGCGACACCAAGGCAAAACCCTAGAAAAGCAAAAACAAGGGGGTCCCCATTTGCAATGGGGTGATGTGTGAAAAGGTCACAATAGGCCCCAAATCAACTTTTTAGGAGATGCAGCTTCCAGAGGTCCCTCCTTAGAATTTGTCAAACTATCCAACGAATCTGACAACTAGGTCATCAATTCAATCTACCCCCAGAATTGCAAATTCGTTAGAAGATCAGAAGACACAAAATTGAAGAACAACTGAAAAAATCAGTAACACTGGGAACTTTGAGCGCCCCAAGTATTTTAGGGGCGCCCAGCATTTTGAGGGACCAAATGATGTTTTTATCCAATGTTGCCTCCAGAACAATCTTCTCAGATTCAACCAGGCTACACAACGGAGCAATCAACTAGTTCATAGCATTCATTTGGCATCCGGAATTGAAGATTGAAGGGATGTATTTTATCAAGCTAAATTTAGGAAATTTCAAGAAAAATGGCTAAGTCTGCTAGCCAAAGGCATCCAAAGTTTCATGCCTTAGTAAATTTTCTAAATTTCATCATGCATCAGTCAAAAAGTGTCCACATTCAACGAACCTGCTCAAGTTTGGCCTCAAAAGATTTAAACCTGGAGATAAAGCATTTTATTTGTTCTCAAAACCTATTTAAGATGTCTTTGGCATTCATTATTCACAGATTTTTGCACATGGCATCCAAAGCAAGAGAGGAAACAAAGAATTTTATTCATTTCAATATTTGAAGGCTAAAACTTGGAGATTATTCATAGTTTTTCATATTTTCCAGATCAGCTTGCATAGAGGCTCGCTTTTTCATGCTTTATTTTTCCAAGGCATCAATTTTCAGAAGAAGGGGATCATCTTTTTCAATTTTCGGCAATTTGGGTCA
>VDFB02071281.1:0-17208 GCA_007258455.2 Sequoia sempervirens
TTGCCTTCCAGTGCATGCAATCACAAATGTTATAAAATCCATGGAAAATAGCATGACTTGTAATTTCTTGGAAAATGCCATGAATTCTAAAGTCATAACAAATTCCATGAATTTTATAACATTTTCCTGCATTCTCTGAAGGGAAAAATAGTTACCCTATTTCTCCATCCTTGCAGTCTTGAGTGCAATACGTGTTTCACAAATATTGAACCAATGAGCTGGAAATCCCTTGCTTAGAATTATGTAGGTTTCTCTCTGCAAAAGCAAGATGGTCATCAGGAAAAATAGTTTCATGTTTATGAGTTACATTGTAACACCCCTCCATTCTAGATCCTTTGATCGACAATGTTTTCCCCATCTTACGCTTTTTTTCTAATAACTCTTGAATTAAGGTGTTTTTTTATTGTTTGATCGCTCTCTATTAAGTGACGTGAATGTTATAATTTGATGTGATTGTATTTTATTATGAGGCTATCATTATGGCATGTTTTAGATTAGCATAGTATGTACTTGAATTAATGATGCCTTGTGTTTTGATTATGTTAATGATGTAAGCTTTGTCAGTTATTGATACTGTATTGGTGAAGAGAACGGTATTGCATCACTCGCTCGCGAGTGCCCTGTGATTTCCGCGATTCTCTCTTCACGGTGTGAATAATTTATTATATGTATACATGTGCAACATTTGCTTGTTTGCAGGATTGCAGGTATAGGACATTAGCTTCACCTGGTTTTACAGGTCTGAGCGTGTCCACTACTCAACAGTAATATTAGGAGATAGTAACGGGTTACCTAGTCATACCTTTACCCTAGTACAGTGTGTCGTCAGTTTGAATTTGGTCTTAGATTTATCATTGTTCTAGTATTTTATTCTTGTGAAAATTTAATGTAGTAGATTAAATGTGTATTTAATTTTAAATATTTAATTAAATGAATTATTGTTGTGAGGGCTTTAGAATAAATAAATAAATAAATTTTGGTTATGTTGATTGAGTAAATTTTATTATTAAAAATAAATGGTAATTAAATAAATAAAAATATTTAAATTGGTTGCAATTAGTAAATTGTATTATTATATTTAAATGCATGTGAATGGAAAATATCTAAATTGTTGAGGGAAAAGATATTTTAGATATTTTGTTTAAGATAACTGAGAGTTAGAAATTTGTGATCTAGTTGTTGAAAATTCATTCACGGAGAGGATTTTGGGAAAAGGAAAAGAAAAGAAAAGAAAGTTGTTTCACGGAAAAAAAAGAGTTGAGGATGGGGTTGTGAAAAATTGGTGAGGAAATTGTGGATCTTTCAGAGGAAATTGTTTTAGAATTATTTTGCTGTAGAATTCTTGGCTGTATTTTTTGTTGTCTTCTGGAAGGAGGCAATTGCATTGAAGAAAGCTTTGGCTACATTGAGAATTAAAATTATAGAGAAGCTCGGCAACATTTTCTTGAGGCAACATTCTTCTGTAACAGGTTCTTTATTGTTTTTGTGAAATTTGAAATTAAAAAGTTATTTTATTACTGTAATGCAAATTGGAAATGTTTTAGGAAATGTTTTTTCAATACTGTAGAAGTTTTTGTTTCTTTCTTTTAAAAGATTGCCGTGAAAATGAAATCTCTGTAGAAAATAATTAAATCCTCTGTGTAATTTGTTTATTCGAAGTAGATTTATATATGAGGAAATTATAGAGGAATTATTGAACCTCTGTTGAATTTAAATCAAAACATAGAAACCTCTTCCTGTAGAAAGTGGTAAATTACCGTAAAGATTTAGATCCTTGTGGGGAATGATTTTAATCAATAGAAAATACAAATAAAAGTATTTGAGGAATTAGAAAAACCTTTGTAGGATTGAGGATGAAATCCTCTGATAGATTTAAAAAAATTGGAAACCTTTGGTAATTTGAAAATCAAAACAACATAAATAGTGTGTCACTGAATTAATCATAACTCGAAATTTACGAACTGGGTAGGGCGGAATTTTTTATATGTTTTAGACAACTTGATTGCGCACCTTCAGTAAAAATTTCAGAGAAACTCAGATCCAAAAACAAAAGTTATTAAAGTCGTAACATAAAGGATTTATGATTAGGGTTGTCTGAAAATTGTTAATTTATAATTATATATTTAATATTTGTTTTAAAAATATATATTATAAATATTGCATATAATTTTAGAGTATTTAAAATATATTTAAATATATTTTTAAATAGGTGCATGCACATGCACAATTTGATATTTTAAAATAAACGTTGGAAAATAATAAATAGATTATGTAATTAGAATATATATTTATTTAAAAGAAATATTATATCGTTAATTAATGCATACCATGCACAAGTAGGTGTTTTATAATAAGATGATTTTATTAGAAGGATTAAGATTTCTATTTATATTTGTTTGTGAAATTTGAGTTAACAATTAGTTTTAATTTCCTTATGATTTGTAAACAGAAGTATTTATATATTAATAAAAGCATGTAAATGGATGGGTTAATAAAATCTTAAGATAAAAAGACTTAAGAGTGAAAGTTGATTTGTATTTAAATAGATATTGATACAATTTGGATTTAGAAAATCCGAATATTAGATTATATAAGTGCTTGAATTATTTTAAATTATATTATTTTCTGTTCACATTTGCTAGCTATTTGAATTGAATATTATGAATAATTGTCAAACTCGAAGTTTAGTAGTTGGTTTAATTCGTTGTGGATTTATTGGATTTAGGAAATCCTAATGGTCATTTATTTAATTACTTGAGTGGCTTCTTATTGCTGTGTATTCTTCTATAATTGTGTATTGGGCATTGGAGATATTTGTTGTCGAAAAAATTATAAGTCTTCCAGAGATTGTAAAATTGTGAGAGGGTTATTGTATCTTTTGTTCGCCCTTTTTGAGATTATCCTTGGGTAGTGCACGTTTTTTTGGGTTTCAGTATTTAACATCCGTAGGGATGTGTGAATTAGTTTGAACACCCGATTACTATGAACAGGTTGTGTGATTGGATTTGAGCACCCGGTTATTATGAACGGGATGTGTTGCTCTATGCAAAACAGTTGATATTTGTTATCGTATTTTGTGCATTGTCTACCCTTGGGTTGTGGAATATGTTATTGTGTTGTCGATAGGGGAGTGGCTTTCAACGGGGGCCGGGACACAAAGGGGTCCCAGGATAACTCGTGTGAAAGTCAGTTTAATTAGTGGAAATTAAATAACCTTTATTAGGGATGGTGTAGCTTAATATTTAATCAGATAATTTAGCCTCGCTCATTGGCTCAAGGGCTAGTATGAGACTTGAGATGAATCGGGAAGGCCTGGAATGGCAAGATCGTTATCTTGTCTTCTTGAAAGATAACCGATTCCGCATTGGTGTGCATGTGGGGCCAGAATCGTGAGAGGTTACCAGGATAACCCTAGAGGGGGGCCGGGACCTAGGAAGATTTCTTTTGGATAACCAATGCAACCTTTGTGATGACGCTCCTCCTATGACAACGGTCGATTTGTATTATACAGTGGATGTATTTGATTCAGTGGTTCTGGAAGCAATGTAACCTTATGTTTTGTGTTTTTTTTGGTACAGTGTTGTTTTGTATTTACTGGTACAGTGTTGTTTTGTATTTACTGGTACAATGTGGTCTTATATATTACTTGTGTCTAGAGGTAATAGGTTTGTCTTGGTTACCTGTTACTATCTCCCAGCACTGGGGCTGGGCCTACGGGTACCAGATGGTTGGGTGGCATGCATCTTACATTGTTGAGTTTCTCTTCCTGTTCGTGATGGCGGGATCTTCTTGTTCGAGGAGCTCGTGTGGTTCTCTGGAGTTGTTCTTCTCCTTCTTCATTGTAACTGTGGCTCTATGTGTATAATTGTAATACCTCATTTGTATCGAGGTGAACCTTTTTGATGTAATTGTAATAGTATTTATGATCTATTCATTATTGGATTTAATGGTGTTGTATATGTGGAAATATGTTTCATACATTTCTATGTGTTAGATTTATCTTGAAATGGTTTAATGCTTTGTTGAAAGTTGTATCTTGAGTTTAATATTCATATGCTATGGTTGGTTAAATTTTATAAGTAATGGTGTTCACATGTAGACGCGTTGCGTAGCCTAGAGGATGTATGTGGCTAGAGTAGGTTACTTTACTCATCTTGTTTTAACTTTAAAAAAAAATTAGTTATGCTTCCACTATATTGCATCATCCTCTAGGTCGTGGGACGGGGTTTTACATACATGGCATGCCATCCACTATGCTCATCTATTTATGTAGGAAGAAAGATTCTTGGTAGAATTAAATTTCATTGCAAAGAAAGGGTATGTGTAGGATCATGATGGGCCAAAAAGTGGCAATATGATGGGTATTTGTAGGGTATGTGGCTGACGACTTTTTTCTTACCCAAAATTGATGAAATGAAAAAGGTTTTTAAAAGAGATTCTCATCTTTTCACCAATATAAATTATGCTTTACTTTGAACTTAATAAATAATTATTATTCATTTTCTATTTGAATTATGATTAAAGTCCTAATTGATAGGTTTATTGAAGAACATCTATAGCTTTCAAACGGTATCACATTTTGGAATCTAAAACATGCATCACATTATATGCTTCACATACTATAGGATTTTTAAAAAAAAAATTGAATTTCATAATGTTTTGACCAAGTTAAGGTGTTCAGAATATGAGTTTTTATATTTTTTAAAAGTTGTAATAAAAAATTCATAATTAATTATTTACTTGGAAAAAAATTACAAAAAAACATGCATCACATCTAGACATGAGTCCTCTACTTATGTATAAAATCTTATAAAAAAATATTATCATTTTATTATGGTTAGGGTGGTCAGACAGACACCTACTTCTTATTTTTTCCCTGAAATTTAAGTACTACTGCATTGAAATTTCAAATTTTCACCAAATAGATGTTTTTTATTTAAAATAAACCTAGTAGTTTGGAAACTACATTCAATTTTATATAGATTCTATTCTTACATATTTTTGACATAATATAGATAACTTATTCAAATTTTTATGTCAAGTTGCCTAACTCTGATTTTTCTAAATTTTTTCCTGCTTAATGGGCTATTTTTTTGATGACGATCCTACACAGACCCAGAAGCAAGAAAAATAATTAATAATATTTACAATTGGTTAAACGGATCTATTTATTGGCAATGGAAAAAATTTGTACTTACATGTACTTTTTATGTTGTTTAACAAGGGTGAGCAGCATTGGATTGAGCTGCTAAAGCATGAAAGAATTTAAAATAGATAGTTTCAAATACAACAATTTTTTTGAATGTCATTGGATCTATACAACATTATAAAGGAAATAATATAGATATAAAATGAAAGAGGTTAGTATTATATGTTGTAAATAGAAAGTGATAAAATCAAACATTTTGTATGCATTGTAGCCTGGAAAATAAGTGTGTATAAGAAATATATTGGAGAAGTTGAAAAGAGAGTTGTGGAAAAAGAGCTATTTACTAGAACCATTTATCCTTTTAGGACTTGCTAACACTTAGTTTCTAGGTTTACCTAGGAATTATGCAATATTTTCTCAATTCATAAGATTAAGCAACTTAAGTGAGAATGTTATGATGTCCTAGTTATTTTTGCATTTTACTTATTATAAATAGCATATGTAAATGTTAAGTAGATATACTCTATTGGTTAGCTACTCTCTAGAAGTTATAAGCAGCAACAAATATGTGACAATGAAAGGAAAAACCACTAAACCCATGCTAGTTCTCCTCCCCACCATATTGGCAACATGAAGCCCCAAGGGATCTAGCCAAACCTTCAAGCAAGTAATTCAAGCAAGGACCATGGAAAATCTCATGGACTCTTATCCTATATCATAGAATAAAAAATTCTTAGGGAAGACGAGTATTCTCAAACAAGATCTCTAATATTGTAGTCTTTTTTTTGTTGTAACAACTTGATGTAAACATGTACGTTGATAAAGAATTGGCATAATGGGATTTGAAGATGGTTGGAGAAACATGGAAAACTAGAATATATAGAATACTTTAACATGCCAACCATGGCATTGTGGCTGGTTTAGTTGAAGAGAGAAATGCACACCATTGTCATGTGCTTTTGGGGATAAAAAATGTGATGCAATCAAAAAAAAAATTGTGATTTGAGAATTACATGGTAGTGGTGTGTGGTTGCCTTCGACAATCACATAAACCACAATCTAAGTATGACTACAAAAGGGGAAATCTTAAATGGATTTTTTTTTTGTGGGAAAGTAATCATACATGAACAACAAAAGCACTAAACCCACACTTGTTCTCCTCCCTAACATATTGGCACCATGAAGCCATGTGGGATCTAGCCAAACCCCCGAGCAAGAAAGGTAGGTAAGGTCCTTGGAAAATCTCATGGACTCTTACCATATATCACAAAATAACAAAGTTGGGTAGAAATAGGTTTTTTCAAACAAGAAGTCACATTGCATGGCTAAGATATATATGCAAAAATGTGTTTGCAAAACATGGGCACATATAACAACCAATAACCAGAAAGGTGAAAAATGTACTCATGTATACAAGGAAATCCAATCTAACCATGACATAGTAAATGGTTTAATGGAATGGAGCAACATATACCATTCTTGTGTGCTTCTAGGGATAAACAATGTGATGCAATCAACAAATTGTTTTTCCTCTTAGAAGCAAATTACAATGGTGTGCAATTTCCCCCCATAATGACATAGACCAAAATCTATTATGGTTGTAAAAGAAAAATCGTAAATGATATTTATTCAAAAAAGATATTGTAGTCTACACATGGCATTGCCACATGTGTGTATAGTTATCTTTTTAGCCTATGCAAAATATTATTTCCGTACAATTGTTTATGAATATGGAAATTTTCCCTAAAGTTATAACAAAATTTATATTATGTGAATTTAAATGTATCTATAAAAAAAATACAATTGCAATCAAAAGAAGTATATAGTAAAAATGGTCATTGAATTCACAAGTCAACAGTTACATGGACAACCAACTATTACAACATAATGAACAATTTTCGTTGGGGAACTAGGAAAAAGAGTATAATAAAACACATTGATACAAAACAAACAATCTATGAAATAGTTGGCTTGTTAATTGAAAATTCAAGCTACATTATTTGGAACTAAATATTATAGACAACATAGAGAAATTGTAAAAGAACTATTAGAAAAACACTTAAGACTTAGAGGTAAATGAAAGATGATTGAAAACCCACATTAAAGTTATTAATAAAACACAAGCAATCTATTAAAGAGCTAGCTTGTCAACTGAAAATACGAAACCAAGTTCAAAATTTTAAATGAAAATGTGAAAATTTTAAGAAGAGAAATAATGAGAAGACTAAATAGTATTGATGGTCTAATTCTAGTATGTTGGTGTTTTAGCATTCTACACCCAAGGTATGATTTGATATTCAACAATGAGAAAAGAGTAGATATTGAAGACAAATAGAGAAATTGTAAAAGAGGTATAAGAATAAAAGTTATTTGCCAAAAAATATTATAGACAAAAAAGGAAATTGTATTGAATCACCCAAAATATAGATAGATACATATAGTAATGTATATATGTATTGAATTTCCTATTGTATATTTAAAAATATACATATAGGAAGATGTATATATTCATATATACAAATGAAGGCTATTGAGGCTCATTTAACATTGCAGGACCAATTTATATATACATATGTATATCTAAACAAATGTGTACACTATCTTTATTCCTATTTATGTAGACTTTAATTTTAAAAGAGTTTAAAATAGCATATATAAGTATTATATAGCTTGTCATAGACCAAAATCTATAATGGCTATAAAAGGAAAAATCATAAATGAGATTTATTCAAAAAAATATTGTAGTCTACACATTGCATTGCCACATGTGTGTATAATTATCTTTTTAGCCTACGCAAAAGATTATTTCTATATAATTGTTTATGAATATGGAAATTTTCCCTAAAGTTATTAAAAAAATTATATTATGCGAATTTAAATGTATCTATATAAAAAATACAATTGCAATCTAAAGAAGCATATAGTAAAAATGGTCATTGAATTCACAAGTCAACTATTACATGGACTACCAACTATTACATAATGAACAGTTTGTTTTGGTCAAGTAGGAAAAAGAGTATAATAAAACACATTGATACAACACAAACAATCTATGCAATAGTTGGCTTGTCAATTGAAAATTCAAGCTACATTATTTGGAACTAAATATTATAGACAAAATAGAGATATTGTAAAAGAACTATTAGAAAAACATTTAAGAATTAGAGGCAAATGACAGATGATCAGAAACCCACATTAAAGTTATTAATACAACACAAGAAGTCTATTTAAGAGCTAGCTTGTCAACTCAAAATATGAAACCAAGTTGAAAATTTTAAATGAAAATGTGAAAATTTTAAGAAGAGAAATAATGAGAAGACTAAATAGTATCGATGTTCTAATTTCAGTATGTTGGTGTTTTAGCATTCTACTCCCAAGGTATGATTTGATATTCAATAATGAGAAAAGAGTAGATATTGAAGAGAAATAGAGAAATTGTAAAAGAGGTTTAAGAAATAACACATATTTGCCACTAAATATTATAGAGAAAAAAGGAAATTGTATTGAATCACCCAAAACATAGATAGATACATATAGGAATGTATATATGTATTGAATTTCCTATTGTATATTTAAAAATATACATATAGGAAGATTTATATATTCATAAATACAAATGAAGGCTATTGCAGCTCATTTAACAATGCAGCAACAATTTATTTATACATATGTATATCTAAACAAATCTGTACACTATCTTTATTCCTATTTATGTAGACTTTAATTTTAAAAGAGTTTAAAATAGCATATATAACTATTATATAGCTTGTCATAGACCAAAATCTATAATGGCTATAAAAGGAGAAATCATAAATGAGATTTATTCAAAAAAGATATTGTAGTCTACACATTGCATTGCCACATATGTGTACAGTTATCTTTTTATCCTACGCAAAAGATTATTTCCATACAGTTGTTTATGAATATGGAATTTTTTTGTAAAGTTATAAAAAAAATTATATTATGCAAATTTAAATGTTTCTATATAAAAAATACAATTGGAATCTAAAGAAGCATATAGTAAAAATGGTCATCGAATTCACAAGTCAACTGTTACATGGACTACCAACTATTACATAATGAACAGTTTGCTTTGGGGAACTAGGAAAAAGAGTATAATAAAACACATTGATACAACACAAACAATCTATGCAATAGTTGGCGTGTCAATTGAAAATTCAAGTTACATTATTTGGAACTAAATATTATAGAAAAAATAGAGAAATTGTAAAAGAACTATTAGAAAAACATTTAAGAATTAGAGGTAAATGACAAATGATCGGAAACCCACATTAAAGCTATTAATACAACACAAGCAGTCTATTTAAGAGCTAGCTTGTCAACTCAAAATATGAAACCAAGTTGAAATTTTAAATGAAAATGTGAAAATTTTAAGAAGAGAAATAATGAGAAGACTAAATAGTATTGATGGTCTAATTCTAGTATATTGGTGTTTTAGCATTCTACTCCCAAGGTATGATTTGATATTCAATAATGAGAAAAGAGTAAATATTGAAGACAAATAGAAAAATTGTAAAAGAGGTGTAAGAATAACACTTATTTGCCACAAAATATTATAAAGAAAAAAGGAAATTGTATTGACTCGCCCAAAACATAGATAGATACATATAGGAATGTAAATGTATTGAATTTCCTATTGTATATTTAAAAATATACATATAGGAAGATTCATATTTTCATATACACAAATGAAGGCTATTGTGGATCATTTAACAATGCAGCAGCAATTTATTTATACATATGTATATCTAAAAAAATTGTACACTATCTTTATTCCTATTTATGTAGAATTTAATTTTAAAAGAGTTTAAAATATCATATATAAGTATTATATAGCTTGTCATAGACCAAAATCTATAATGGTTGTAAAAGGAGAAATCATAAATGATGAGGGAGAAAACCCGAGACACAGAAATACACTCACAAAATAAAGAATAATATTTTCTATTAAAATATGGAACTCTTACATGTAGAGGATCACATATCCTCGAGCTCTATGATACATGCAAGCTACAGAAGTTTTAGAAAAATTACAAAATTATAGAAAATCCCCTTTCGTGGCAGGCGAACTTTTTTCCCCAAAAAGCTACCCAAAAATCAGAAATTAGCCCCTAAATAGCCCCATTTCAGTTTGGAGCCAAAAATAACATTCAAGATAATATTTTTGGCAGTTTGGCGCCAAAAAGTACAATTGGAAATTCAAAAACTAAGTCCTAATTTGAAAATGGGCAATTTTAAAAAAATCAGCCAACTTCTAGAAGCCATAACTTTTGATCCGTGACTCCATTTTTCGAACCGTTTGCACCGTTGGAAAGGTCTCGGAGTGAAGAATGCGCTAGGTATCCAATCCACTATTTCTAATGATTTTTGGGCCTATACAAGATAGTTTAGTGCCTCAAACTGGACTCAAAAGGTTTTTTAGGGCAAAAAGTAGAAACTGGAACTTGAATAACTTTCAAACCGTGAATGATCTTGACCTGATTCTTTCGCCAAATTTCTTATTTTTCCCTCATGAACCTTCCCATAAATTTTTTTTTCCCACGTCTTAAAATTCCCACCTGCTAAAAATAGTAGTTGAGTAGAAAAAGTAGAAAAGCGGTTCTAAAAGTTGGAAACTCTTATTCGATGAAAAGGGTATCAAAAAATTCAAAAAAATCTACAAAAAGAAAACAACAGAAATAAAAATGGAAAGCATATTTTTGGGTGATGCAAGATTTCCCTCACACCACTGGATGCTCCTACATCAGATACCCAGGGTAATTTGAGAAGTGACCCCATCACGTCTCGGATGGTTGAGAAAACCCAAGCGGTCAACCTCGCTTAGACAACCAAGAAGAATCTTCCACAGGGCCTTCCTTTCTATTTTACAGATATTCTTCATACTACTTTTTCTGGTACTCCTTCCCACACGGCTATCTAGGATTTCTTCAATCTCCTCCTTCTCTGAAGTAGGTGTTGGAATGCCACATTGTTCCATTGTTGGTACTTCCTCTGCGCCACCTTCATGATACTCTGTCAATCTGAAATGTTGAACATAGGGGAAATGTTGAATCCATCGACAACTCTACCTCATATGCATTCCCTGAATCATGCCTCTTCAAAATTTTACAGGGACCAAAATTCTTCATCTTCAATTTGTTATATGTTCCCACTAGAAACCTTTCTTTCCTCAAGTGGACCATCACTTCATCACCAATCTAAAACTCCTTGCCACATATTCATCTGGTTAATATGTTCTCTTACCTTCTCATGCATATTCTTGATGTGCTCTAAAATTCTTCGGCTTAAGCACTTGTCTTCTTCTCTTGGTCCATCTTTCTTAGTTCTAGAGAAATTCTGGACTACCTCCATACACAATCTAGAATGGTGATCTACCAATGCTTTTGTTGATAGAATTGTTATAAGAAAATTCTACCTAGGGTAAGATCAAGCCCCATCCCTTGGGTTTATCTCCTACCAAGCATCTCGTGGGTTACCACATTCCCGTCGTGCAAACCCCAGAGAACACACACATAATGCGAATAAATTTTTTTTTTATAATAGAAATAACATGTAACAATATTAAACTATAAGCACATAGCATAACACATAGCATTAAAACCACATGGTTCTCTGGGGCACGCGAGGTTACATTGCAATCACAAAACAAAATAAAGATAACGAAAACAACTTAACCATTTAATTTATAAAAACCATATACAAAGATACAACTGAAAGCCATGATGCGAGTATGACAACATCGCATAATTACATCCATGATAAATCTTTTAACATGTTCCAATTCAAACCTAACTATTACATCATTGAAATAATATTACATTACAATCTTCTTTGATACAAGAATTACATTGAATTTCCCAATATGGGGATTGATACAAATAATGAACATGAAGTACAACTGATCACTGGAACATCTGCACTGCGGAAAGCTGAGATGACAAGACGCTGATGGGGAACCCAACGGGTGCGGAGCACGTTCCACCCAACCATGTGAATTACGAAGTAACTCACCCCCCGTGCTCAGAGGTGTCGAGGAAGTGAATCCGACCATGAATGTCAACCGACTCAACAACAACAACATGATACATAACAAGTACAACTTAAGCTTACAATGAACAACCATCAAATTTCACAAATCACATGACAAGATTTAAACCAAGAACTCATCACGGGAACATGAAGTACTAACACTTAACAATCATAAATCAAATCACAAGAATTCAAAGAAACATCACGAAGAGATAACATTCAGAAGAACCAAACCAACACCCAAAATACAATCCCAAATAAATCAGAACCAATAAAAAGAATACGATTCCATAACAACTCTGAATCAACCATTCAATACACCATTCCAATAGGCAACAAGAACAAGTCAGACGGGTGTCAAGTAGGGAGGGTCATCACATAACTCTCATGGGATCCCCTGGCTCTTCCTCCAACTGAGGCGCCGGCACCCACCTATGGATTCCCTAGCCCTATAATCAGAACAACATAAAATAACAATATCCAGAGGCAACAAGAAACAAGAACAACAAGGATGTCTAGTGGAGAGTGTCATCGCATAGCTCTCATGGGATCCCCTGGCACTTCCTCCTAATCGAGGCGCCGGCACCCATCTACGGATCACCTAGCCCTTCCTCCTACTGAGGCGCCGGCACCATAGGGTAGCTAATGCGGAGCCGATAATCTCTCATGATGACGAGACTACGACTTTGCCGACCACGGCCTGCTCAGTCTATCACTAGTCTACGGTAGCCCTAATGCATAGACGAGGAATCCATTTTTCTTTATCTTGTATGTTTTACTACCCATCCCCCTAAATTCTATTTTTAGGTTATCACTTGTTTAACTACTCTCACGTGGGTTCCCCTGGCACTTCCTCTTACCCGAGGCGCCGGCGCCCACGAAGAGCCACTCTCCCTATGACCCCTAACATATATCAAAACAGGCAAGGGTTGAACTATACATAAAGAACAAAGTGCCAAATAAGAACCATGCGAGGCATTAACTCTCTCGCATCACTCACAACAAAAGATCTTACAACCCGTTCAACCCTTCCAAATAGAATGCCAAAAAGTCCCAATTCCGAAAATATAATCAAAACGAGAATAACATTTAAAGCATAACCCTCCAAACAGGACCTACGAGGTAAAATCATCTCGCGATAAATCGTAATTACGACTATAACCACGTTCATCCATACCAAATAATAAAACTCAAAATCACGTAATATTCCAATCACAAGGATACAAATGTAAACATCAAAAGCTATAAAACATGCATCTGGAGGAGACCAAGATTTACACTAACCAACTGAGGTTCAAAACACAACAAAGTTCCCACATAGACAACACAAAACGATAAAGAGAAATATAACATAACAGGAAAACTCACATTACAAATTTGCAAAGTTGCACTAATAAGGTGGATCCCATTCCCAAACAACTAACTCAATACGGTTGTCCCACAATCACAACTACAGGCTAAATTTTGTCTAACATCTTTGTTTAATCAAAACAACATTTAAACAATGCTTATATTATAATATATAAAAATTATTTATTTAATAACAAAATTGATTATTTAAATCAAACATAAAATTGCACTATTAAAATATAACTAATTAGCACTAAAATTCCATAATCCTAATTTTACTTTTAAAATAAAAATACTAAATAAAATAATCAATATTCCATTTTCGATAAATTGCAATTATTTTATATTTAATCGCGAAATAAATCATAATTAACATATTCAATAAATATAATTATTATATTTATTAAATTAAATATTCATAATTAATAAAAAAAAATAACATTAATTTTATATATATATATATATATATATATATATATATATATATATATATAAATATCTAACAAACATATTAAAAATATATATATATTAAATCTAATATAAAAAAAAAAACTTAATTTACCAAAGAGGGCACGGGCCGGTAGCGATCCATGGAACGCGCGCAGTGATCAATATGGCTATTTGTCTTGCTTGTGATCTGGGCTGGCATCTGTGATCCATTATTCTTTGTATGATAAATAGAAAGGGTGAGACCCAGGGGGTCGGGATAGATGCATTTCGAGGCCGTCCATCCGCCCGCCTCAAAACTCCGTACCTGTTTTTTTTTATATTTTTTTTTAAACAAGGCCAGAATTTAATATATACATTTCATTATTATATATATATTTTTTTATATACGAATTTCTGACGAATTATGGCCTCGGCCGACGCGAAAATTTAACATAAATATATACAACAATATAAGTCAATATATATATATATATATAATTTTAAATATATTGAATATAAGTACAGAAAATGAATTACCAGGATAGAGGACAAATACAGAGAATAAATAGATCCAACCACACTAGAATAAACACATATCTAAAATCTTAAGATAACTTATTTTCAACAAAAATACCATTTTTCTAAAATCTTATTTTTTTATTATTTTTTTTTTTGTTGAGTTGGAGATTTCAGATGATCGGGTTTTCTGTTATTTTAACAAAATGGAAAACAGTTTAATACTATATAAATATTTTCTTCTCTTTTCAAACGTTTAAATCTAATATATTTTTCCTAATTTTCGATTCAACAACAGTTTTTCCCTATAAACCATAATTACTAAATTTTTGTTTTGTTTTCTCTGAAGCACAAAGATGAAGGAAAAATACTAGATAGAAAGTATAAGAAGAACCTGATGTCCAAAGCTTATTCGAAAGTCTGAAGATGCCTGGTTGATTCTGATGCCCTCGAGGTGTTCCTTGATCGTGCCTCTGAATCTCCTCCACAGAACTTCACCTTCGAACTTGGATCCTATTTTGTTGTTCCGAAGACTCTCCAGAACATACACCAGAAAAAGATTCACAATTTCTCTCTCAAATTCTTCTCCAAACACAATAGAAGATTCCAATACCCTTTCTAAAATTTCAGAGTACACCACCAAACTCATGCACAACTTTTCTAATCCAAATCTCTCTGTGTGTAAAAACTCTCAAAATTCATAATAATATAAAAGTATATTCCCATTTCCTCAAAAACTCTCAAAAATCAAAATTAAAAGAAAAATCCATCCTTTAAAACTAGCTTTTTCCAAACTCTTAATTCCTATTGGCTCATACAGTCTTTTTTAATCTTTTATTTGTTTTCTTGCTTTAATTTCTATTTTACCACTTTCTTGCACAACACATTTTCTATTTAATTAAATAAATTATTCTAATAATTATCCCCACCTGATAATTAATTAAAATAATTAAAATACCTTTAATATTTAATTATTATTTAAACAGAACACATGACTTTATAAAAATTAAATAAAACATTTAAATATTTCATACAAATAAATCAACATTAAAAATAACCAATTATTATCCACATTCAATTAACTAAATCACCACCTATTAAACACTCACATTAATAAAGTACGACATACACAACACAACCACAATGACGACAATTATAGAAAATAAACAATACCAGACAAACGAGACGATCTGACATCATGGGACGGAAGGACTTCATTGTCACCTCTGTATCAACATTTATCCGTTGGGTTATTTGGTGCTCGCCCTGTCCTGCCGAAGCAGGTGGAATCGAGACTTATACCTGTAATCCTGCATAGAAACGAAGTTGTGTACATGTGCAAATATACATATATTTCAAAGCATTAAATCAAGATACTGCATTGTGAGAAGGAATCGCAACATAACAGGGCACTCGCGAATGAGTGATGCTATATTGTCCTTCGTCACACCTATTCTAACAATTATAGCATAATCAATGAATTACATTTCTATCTAACAATCATCTCATAATATATTAATTTAAATCACTGCATTAAATCATAATTCGAAAAATCAACTGATATAATCAACCATAATGTCATATAGCGTAATCAAGTCCAGAAATAAAATAACATCCATTTTAGCATCCTAAAACTAAGAAGCAATAGCGGTACATTATCGAAATCACTTAGTCTCGAAGCCCAACACCTGAAAATAGTAAGTCTAAATGGTATGAGGGGTATTATGTACCGGACTCCTGTTCACAACCTCAGTCTTCCCATCAGTTTGTGGATGGTGTGCAAAACTTAACTTCAAATCTGTCTTCAAATTTTTCCACAAGGTCCTCCAAAAGTATCCAACAAATTTTGTGTCACGATCTAAGACTATACTCTTTGGCAGACCATGTAGCCTCACCACTTCTCTGAAGAACAAGTCAGCAATGTGTACTGCATCATGGGTCTTTTGGCATGGGATGAAATGTGTCATCTTCGAAAACCTATCAACTACCACAAATACTGAATCATTCCCTCTCTGTGTCCTTGGAAAACCAAGAACAAAGTCCATACTCATATCCTCCCACGACCTCTCTAGTACAGGTAAGGGTTGATACAACCTAGTATTCTGGCTCACTCCTTTACCCTTCTGACATACCCCGTAACTCTGCACAAACTTCTTCACATCCTGTGATAATTGAGGCCAATAATAATGCTCACTGATAATGGAAATGGTCTTATCTTGACCAAAATGTCCTGCCATTCCTCCATTGTGCTTCTCCTTTATCAGGTTCTCCCTCATAGAACTCCTCAGAATACACAATAGGCTTCCCTTAAACAACATGCCATCCTAGATTATTAAATCTAGCCACTTCATCCTATCAACTTTAACAGGCTCCTTGCAAGCTTTCCAAGCTTCTGCAAAATCAAGATCTTTAGGATAAAACATCTTGAGTTCATTGAACCCAACCACTTCAATTTGCATCTCTGTCAACAATGTCTACCTCCTACTTAAGGAATCTGCAACCTTATTCGACTTGCCACTCCTATGCTTTAAAACAAAGGTATAACTCTGCAAAAATTCTACCCATTTCATATGCCTCTGGTTTAACTATCCCTGACTACTCAAGTACTATAATGCTTGATGATCAGTAAACAAAACAAACTCCTTGGGCAATAGATAATGTCTCCATTTCTTTAATGCTTGAACTATTGCATAAAATTCTTGATCATATACATA
>VDFB02071282.1:0-13130 GCA_007258455.2 Sequoia sempervirens
AAAATATTAGTCTCCCACCTATAAGGCAGGGACTAATAATCTTCAATACAATAAGAAAATTAAAAAATAAAAAGGTTACCCCACCAATTAATAAAGAACTACATTTATAAACAATAAGTAAAATAGAAAGCATAAATAAGAGTAAAAGGAAATAGAGTTCAATCCTAAGAACAATTAAAATTCCTTAGTAACTAAATAGAGAATAAAGTTGTATTAGCTCAACTTATTCAATTGACATCAACACATTCAAAATAATGTTTTTATAGTAAAATTACAAGTTATTGTCTTTTAAATTTCATTAACAAAACCACTATATATGCATAATTTTGTGCATACTCAAGTATAAAACATTAGATTAGACTTCTCGAATAGTCAAAATAAAAATTATATTACACTTATTTTATTGTTGTATAATTAGAAATCAATTTCACTCATCTTTCTTGAAAATCTTTAAATTAGATCATATAAATAGTTTATGATCTCCATCTCATTATTTTTTATCAGACAAATAATTCAAAAACATGTGACATAAATGACAACTAGGAAATAATTATGAATTGCATATTTTTTATAAAGTAAATTAGGGATTTCAGCAAAAGTATATGGTGATTATTGATTTAATAGGAAAAATAATTGTAAGGTGAACACAAACATAGATAGTTCGAAAAAATTCTAGATGGGATAAGATACTTGTATTGTACTAACATCGGCACATGCATGTTTTATTCTTCTTAATAAAGTTACACATGATGTATCAAATAACTAGATACAAATAACAATTGGTTAAATATTTGCATAATAGAAAAAAATATAGGTGGTCTTTTCATCCTTGTTGATTATATTAATTGTAACATTATTCATTTATCAATCTATATTTTTATAAAAATTTGATCTTCTTGATGAAAAACAAATCTATCCTTTTAGTTGTCCCAAAATGCCAACACCAATTTTTGATGTATTCTATGCTTTGATTACCTATATTCATATATTTCTTATATTCACAATCTAGAAATTAACATAATATGTTATATGAAAAAAAAACATATTATAGATCTTGTATGACAAATGTGGACAAAAGACAATACACATTCTTCTCCATGTATAAATTTAAATATTTTATTTTGAACTTTATTGTTGAAAATCACTTTAAATTTCCTTTTTATTCTTTATAACTTTTTAGAGCTACCTATACAATTTTCTATTTGTACTACATGTCTATTAACACTTGAATGCACGCCATACTCAAGTTTATAAAATACATATATTATGAAACAATCTCAAAATATCTCTATAATATTTTTTTCAAAAAAAATAAAAATAATTAATAATTATTTGACTACATACCCGTACAACAATGATATAAATTATTCTTTTATTAATTATATAATCAAATTAATACTATTAGAAAAAATCAACAAGAACATGATATAATGCATTGTTCAAAATATAAACTTTATTTAGTTACCAAATGTCATGTCTCATGTAAGAGACACACCTATCCATACATGTACTTAAGGATCTTTGGATCCATATTTTTCATAGTAGAAAATATAATATCAATTTAAGCTCTCCAACTTTATACATGGTATTAGAGCACTGAAACAATCTTGCGCCTGTGTAGTAAATATGTAAAATCAAAGTTGTGTAAACCGCCAATTATGTTGGGCCTATGAATTGGTGGTCATTTTTTTCTCTTTGCATGATGATGAAGCATTGGAGGTGGTCACGATAGGGTATGTATAAAAGGATAAATCAGTCCAATTACGGGTAAAAATCTAAAGTATAATAGCATACATAAATATGTAGATCTGAAAGATAAATATATATAGATTTAAAGAAGATCATATCAGAATTTGTTTTGAGTTTGGAGAAAACTTCGTTAAAATTATGGAGTAGACCTTATAGAGAATTTGGAGTGGAATTTTGAGGGGATCTATATCGACATACTAAGGCGAGTTTGAGCAAATATACAAGGTGTTTTGGAGCAGACTTTGTTACCAGTATCAAACAGTCATTTGGAGCAGACCTTGTTACAATTTTGTAGCAATCATTATACCTAATTTGGAGTAGACAATATAGTATACTTGGAGTAGCTTTGAAGCACATTATTGGTGTAGATTTTGTAACAAACATAAGGGAGAATTCAAAGCAAACATTACATCATTTATGGAGTAGACATTAGTATAGTTTTGGATAAATATTTGAGAGATTGGTGCCTTCTAGTTTAGAAGAGATTGGAAATAAATGTTGTTGGGCCAGTCACTCTATACATATATGTCAAACTTAGTTTGTTAGGTTTGGAGGGGTAGAGTTCTACATTTTTTTTATCATATTTCCTAAGATAAATCTATGTAAACAGTAACTTGTGAAAAATAGTGTATGTCATGTGCCTATGAAATGGTGAAAATTGGCCATAACTAATGTACACAAACAAGTACAAGGTGTGTGAAGAAATAAAAAAAATTCAAGGCATAGATAGAGAAATAGCAGTGGAAGATTAAATATTCTAAAAGAAATAATTTGAAATATATTATAGATTATTGAAAATGATTTAGAAAGTAGATTGTGGCATAAGTCTTTTAAGTCATAGGAGACAAGTTGCAATAAAGGATAACAAAATTTCTATCAACAATTGTAGATTTGGAAGAGATTGTAGCTTTATAAGAATGTATATCTATATTTGATCAAAGAATAAAGGTAATCACAAATTTTCTTAAAGTTTTCCACAATAGTGTAGGAAAAAGTATCCCTTTTTTCACACTTAATTTGGGAATAATTACTAAATAAATGAGCTTAATGTTTCATTAATTTAGTGTTGTAATATGTTTTACATATTCACATTATGTTTAGGGCCCTTTAATGGACTTAATTGTGCCTTATTTAGGGTGTTGTAAGGTGTACCTTTACACTTTCACACTAACCTAGGGCTTTATTAATTAATTGAGGTTAATTTTCCTTAATTGGCCCCTTTAATTCAAATCCAGGCCTAATTAAATGCAAATTCCAAGGGATAAAACCTGACATTCATAAAATGCCATTACACAACACTTAATTTTGGAAGATGTGTGTCATAGGTAAGTGACCTAGGACCCATTTTCCATAGGGTGAATGGGTCCCCACATAGGTCTAAGACCTTGATTTTACATAATCTTTAACATTGTCCAATGTGTGTCCTAGGTAAGTGGCTTAGGACCCATTCACCCTATGGCAAATGGGTCCCACTTAGATGTAGGACCCCTCTTTGAAATATGTTTTCGATGGTATTTTAATGATTTCAAATCTATAATTCAATGTCGGTCTATGATATTTGAAGTTTGAGAATTAATGTTAAGATATGCATAAGTATTATAAGGTTATTTCACTAAGAATCTAAGCAATCTTTATGAGATCAAGCGTTCATATTCAAAGCAAGGAGCAAGCAAGAAACATTTTCAAAAAATTCTAAGTGCTTTTAGTCTTTGATATGAATTTCTATTATGTTAAATTATACCTAAGAATTATTGTTGAAATAGTTTTCTTGTGCATTGAAATTTTTGTTCATTTAGTTAGATTTTGCAACATTGGGAAAAACATTTCTTGCATATTTTAGTTAAAAGTAGCATTAGATTTCTACATTTTTCTTTTATTCCAAATTATTGCATCATTAGATACATTAGTTTACATCTTGCAATCATTAGAAAATGAAAACAAAAACCAAAAACATCAAAAGAAACAAACAAAACCCTTGGAGAAAGCATAGTTATTTGATTATGTCAAATCTATTTTTCCAAGTTAGCTTATCCCTCAAGCCCTTTAGTAGTGATGACTTTGACATGTTAGATGAAGCCCTTGAGGACTTCATCTTGCAAGGTCATCCACTAAGGCTTGTCATGACAAACCAAAACATAGAGATGCAACACAATCACACCTCAACTTATCATTTACCCTCCCTCACAAAAACCTCAAGTTCAAAACAAACTCATGCTCATCCTAGAACCACCTAAAAGAAATCCTTCAAGTGCTTGAAAATAACAATGCTTCACAAAAATGGGTTACAATATTGTTTCCCCACATACAATACAAGGAACAATAGGCAATAACAAACCACTCTTGTTTCATTACCTTTGCCTCAACCTATCTTGCCTAGTGCTCCTTGTTTACCCTCAAATAGTGGAAAGTAATATGATCTTGTTGAGTAACTTAAGAATATAACCACTAAGATATCCCTATTGGATCTGATTCAAGCCTCACCAAATTACCATAGTATGCTTCAAACAACCTTGTAACAAGTTATGGTTGCTCCTAATACAAACTCAAACAATGTGGAAGCACTAGTTAAAGGAATGAATGAGATTAATTTAGATTTTTTTTTCACCAAAGAGAGTTACCCTCCTCTGAAGTTCAAGAATGACATGAAGCATTCATGATAATATCTCTTGTTAATAAAATTGGAATAGAGAGAACCCTTGTTGACAATGGTTTCACCCTTAATGTGTGTAGTGTGAGCCTTTTTGAGAAGATTGATATGGATAAGAGTGATGTTGTCCTTGATTCTTTGTCTATCCATGTGTTTGAAAATATGGAAAAACAACTACTTGGAGTCATCACATTACCTATTAAAGTTGGGAAGATAACCTTGCAAACTCTGATCCATGTTATCCCTTATGATCTTTCTTACAATCTCCTCTTAGGGAGACCATGGATTCATGAAATGAACATTATGCCGTTAACCCTTCACTGTGTAATGAAGTATGTCTATAACAAGCAAGTTTACACAATAAAGGCCAACCCCAAACCTGAAAGATGTTTTCATGGTGAGAAAGAAAAACAAAGTCTTGTGAAAACATTGATACCAACTACAAAAGTGGAAGTTAAGAAGGATGAAGAACAAGAGAAGAAAATTTATGAAGTCCCTAAATTATTAGAAGATGATTGGGGTTCCTTAGATTTCACGCCAACATTCATGGGAGAATGAAACATTTCAACAAAAGAAATAGAAAAGAAAAAAGAGCCAATAGTAATTTCAATAGAGAATTTGAAAGAAAACTCAAAAGAATATACTTCATCTACTCCAGAAGAAGAAACAAGTTATACAATGAACTTTGATGAAACAGACTACCAACAACCACCAAATCTGAAAGATATGGAGAACCTTTATGGAATAGGTTACGATCTTGTTGTGAAACAACTTGGTTAGAGTGGAAAAGGATGTGGAAGTAAACAACAAGGAATATGTGTTCTTGTAGAGCCTGACATGCAAGAAACAAAAAGTGGTATTGGATATTGTCCTTCTAAGATAACGAAAGTGACACAAAGACCTCACTCAACATCAACACCATCATGTGTAATTTTTCTAAGAGAACTCTCACTTTGAAGCAACCTACATTGATTGATACAACATGTGAAGAATAATTGGAATACTTTGAGAATGATGAAGCTTTGAAAGAAATTTTAGGAGTTTATGACAAATCATATACCCCCCCTAAGAAAAACAAGTCACTTTTGCTATGGTTAGTGCTAAAAAAATGGATGAAGAGAAGTAAAGTAATGATATTGACAATGAAAAGGATGAATACAATCCTAAAATTTTGAAACAAAATGCAATTCCTTTGGGAGATACAATCAACATACTGATGGATACAACTAGTGAAGAAAGAGTTATTCAAATCAAAAATTTCCTTGATGAAGATGAACAAGATCATGCAACATTAGTGTAGTGTAGAAAAATGTATCCCTCTACATTTTCACACTTTTTTGGGCCCTCCCTACTAAAATTGGGCTTCTTTATGCCTTATTTGGTCCTATTTTCCATCCACAAGCCTTATTTAATGCATCTTTCTGAGGATAATCTCGACACATATCAAATGAAAAATCATAATTTAATTATTTTGGATTGTATGGCCTAGATTTAGTGATATGGGAATCATATGCAACCTTGGGTGTACGGGCCCCACCTAAGCTTTGGGGCCTTTAATGCTAAATTTTACATAAAACAACAATTCTTGAAATTTGTGTCCCAAGCCTAGCCTACTAGGACTCATATACCCCAATTGGCATATAAGTCCCACTTAGCTTGGACCTATTTTAAATTCAAATTCTTGGAAATATTTTATTCTCTTAGATCTAATGTCAGCTTGTAGTGTTGTAATTTTGAGGAATTTGGCATAAGAAAGTATAAATACAAGGTTATTTAACATATTTTCTCCTAACACTTTTGAGATCAAGCATTATAGAAAATTTGTGAGCATGCAAGAGGATTCAAGAGCTGATTATCAAGTGTTTTGGAGCTATACTCAAGATTCAAGCATCATGTCAAAGTCATCATGTATCATGTTTGTTTTCGAGCTAATATTTGTGATGTAAGTTCTTATGATTCAAGCAAGAATTCAAGAAAAGATCTACAACATACAATCAAGATTGAATATCTACATTCATGCTAGCCATTACATACAATATTGTAGCCTTTGTTACAAATGTCTATTGAGTTTCAACATTGCATATTTGTTCATTCATCATTCCTTCTTTCTATTCGATTTCATCTCAAGGTTTGATTACCAAAATGGGGTTTGACCAAGGAAAACCCCTTATCCACTGACAAAACAACATATTTCCCTCTCTTTGATGTGTTATTTGTGGATTTAGGTTGAAGATCCATTGGAGAGAAAGATTGGAGAAAGTTGTAAAATTTGTCAAAGTTTTCATCTACATTGCAAGAT
Organism: Sequoia sempervirens; assembly: GCA_007258455.2. Taxonomy (NCBI): domain Eukaryota; kingdom Viridiplantae; phylum Streptophyta; class Pinopsida; order Cupressales; family Cupressaceae; genus Sequoia; species Sequoia sempervirens. Next base: position 6,696 of record VDFB02071282.1, read on the forward strand.
CATCAAAAGTCACCTATAGAGCAGAATCTAGAGTTTTAGACTTGGAGATCGGAAGGGAGAGAAGCTATAGAATACAACTAGAGGATATCAAAGTTTCAGATCAACCTTGATAGTGGGACTAAATCACCACTTGTGGCGTATGAGTCCCAATATATCAGATTTCAAGCATTGTCTGTAGATCCTAGTTTACCAGTTGCAGAGTCTAATTTTTGCTTGAAACCCTATTCTAAGACTAAATCGCCCCTACTAGTGTATGAGTCTCAGTGAAATTTAAAAGTAATTTCTTAGGATTTCAAATCTTATTTCAATTTTCTTTAGTTTTCTAGGTGTCTCTTTGTCCTTAGTTCATTCTTCTGATTTCCAATTTCATATCTTAGGTTTTATAGCTAGATTTGCATGTCATTTGCATCTTCTTTTTTCCAAGCCTTTTCTTGGTGGTGAACCCCCTTGTGTCTTTAATCACACCCCTAGGACACCCTATTGTAGATCTCTTTTCCTAATTCCATCCTTAGATGGATATCTCTAGGGTTTCCTTTAATGAAACTTGAGTGAAATAAGTGGAGGACCCTAATCCCCCTTTAGTTACATCTCCTAAAAGATAGAACACCTATTTTCTTCATTTCATTTTTGTGAACCTATCCTTTGACAACTTATTTTCTGATTTGGAGTGCATCATAGTCCTAGATTTATCTTACGTTAACTTTGCATTAGGCCTTGCATTAGTTAATTTGCATCTAGGGTTTCTAAATCTTGCATTAGTGAAAGTGCATATAGGTTGCATTTTTGCATATTGCATCATTGAAATTCATTTTAAATTTATAATTGCACATTCTCTTCACATCGTTCAAACCATAAAACCTAACATTCACTTAGAACTTGCTAAAATTAGTGTAAAAACCTAATCTAGGACTCATACATCCCTCTGGGTGATTTAGTCCAAGTATAGGTGGTTTTACCTAATTTTTGGCTATTCTGTGTGGACTTCTTTTCAACAATTGAACCCTTGAAGACCCCTAATTGAGACTCAAACACCCCTCTAGGTGATTTAATCTTGTGTCAAACTTGAAACTGCATTTTACAACATTAAAAACCCCATTTTTTATTTTTGTTTTCTGATGTTAGATTTATGTTTCAATTTACTGAGTTTTTGTTTCATACATTTCATTAGACCTAGCTTCATTTGATTCATTTCGTGGACTGCTCAATTTCAAATTTGTATAATTTACAACATTTTATTTTTAGATTATTCCATATTGTAATCAGTAAATTACCTTGTTTAGAATCTAAAAATTACATTGCATGTAATCATGGATAAGTACTTTGGTAAGCTATGGATGTCCTTGAAATCATTAGTGGATGTGTCAAGCTATTATTTTAGAAAATTAATCTAATGAAATTGAACTCAATCATGCTCAACCAACTCCTAATGCATTTCCTCCTCATGATGTTGACATCATTGGAGAAGATGATGATAGCATGAACAACTTCATAAACATTTCCTTAACAACCTTGATACTATGCATTCTTATACCCTTCTATGAAACAACCAATGCAACTTGAGATGTTTAACCTTTTGCATCCTAAAATTGAGACACAAACTGAACCTAAGCTCCCTACAATAGGTGATCCTAACACCTCTAACCAAGCAAACATTCAACAATCTTATGTTAAAAAAGTGACCAACACTCCTATCAACCTAGAACATACAATGGAAAAGGATGCATGATCTTAGGAAAAGAAGGATGTGATACAACAAGTGAACATGAAATTTATCAAATATTAGAGCAAATACCAACTAAAGAAACTAAAGGGTTAGGATATCAAGATCCTCCTCCCGACATAAGTATCCTCCTTCCTAAAAAACAACCAATGCCTTGTATTGATGAAAGGGATGAGAAGATCATCTTAGGTCCTCCTCCTCAACATATAACTCAAGAAATTGGTGAATATAGCAAGCAATGAAGGTCTTACAAACTAAATAAACTACAATTCCCTTGTCCTTCATCTAAAACTGAAAGAACTTTACATATACTTTTAAATCAAGGACTTATTACATTACCACCCATGCAAGAAAACCAATTTCCAAATCCTAAGAACACAAACACATCACATTGTCAATATGATAGAATTTTTGGGCATAGTACTGATAAGTGTTGTGCTTTAAAAAAAATATTTCAAAAGTTTGATATCATAGAGATAATCCTTTAAAGCATGTCCTTCCACTCTTTGTCATGTTGTATTTGTAGGATTATAATATTCTCACTATTACATGCTTTATAGTTATTGAAAATCATTTCAAAATACAAGGAGCTCCTTCTTATCATGTACCTTGGCTCATTCTTGTCTTTCACGCAGTGGGGGAAAGAATTAGATAGCCTTACCCTAGTTTGGCACTTGTTTTTGTCCCTTTGGCTAGTTTCCTACCTTCTTATTATGATGAACAAGATTGGGATGTAGATGACCTGCTCTAGGTTGAATCTCATGTGCCTTACTAGTCCTTTGCATTATTTTCTTTTTCATGTTATGTGTGTGATTGTATGTGTGTAATGTGATCCCTTGTATTTTTCTTTTTGATGTATCTCTATTTGTGACATTCCTCTATTTGTACCTATATTCTTCTCTATGTCATAAACAGTTATCTTTTCTTTGTCTTGTTTTTTCCTTTTGTGGATGACACAAGGCATCGAGACATTTAGGTCTCTTCCATGATGACCCAAAATCTTTTCTTTTTTTTTGCTCTCATTGTATCATTCTTCATGTTTCATGAGTATTTGGGGAATGATGACAGTTTTGAGCTCTCGAAAAATATTGTAGCAAATTCATGTACTAACCTCGAATCTATGGATCTTTTATGTAATTTTTGGGATTTCATTTTGAGGGAATCCCCTTTTCATGACGTAGCTTCACTTGGAAACATATGACTTGGCATAGGGCTTTCCAAATAAGCTTGCATGTCATTTTTATTATTAGAATTTATCATTTTCTACTTTAAAGTAATTTCTCACATCATGGTGTTTAGCAATTTCTTTAAAGGGGGAATACATTGGCATTATTCTTCTGAATTTCATGTTTCATTGTGTAGTCTTCTTACTTCATGTTATGTGTATTTCTCTCTATGGTGACATTGATTGTAATGTCCTTCAAGAATGTGATATCTCTTGGCATATTACATTCCTCTTAGTTTCTTAATGTGACACACTGCATCCCCTAAGTTGTGAATCTTCTATTATTCAATTGGTCCTCTCTTGGAGACATTGGGCATAATGTCCCCTAAGTTAAGACCTTACATGAACTAATAAAAACTCATTAGAATGTACCTTTCACTATTTTTAATTTTTGGTTATATGTCCACCTTGCATAACACACTTTGCTTGCTTGTGGAGCTATCTTGTTCATTTATGCGTGTCAATCTTACGAAGCTTTTCTTGCCTCGTGAATCTTTTTGTTGATGTTGTGTGGCGCCTTATTATAGTTATCAAGATGTATAGCTTTGGTATGGTCGTACATATGGGATACAAACTTAGGCATGAATTTTCCATAGCCACTTGCTTGTTTATGTGACTGCATATTGAGTAGATGCATATGTGTCTCATTGGGGGCTCACCTAGTGGATGGCCTGAGGTTCTGCTAGCCCTTGTGAGTGTACATTTGGTTTGCATAGTGGAAATGTGTTCCACTTGTAAAAATTTTTGGACAAAAAACTTAGATCTAATGTATAACATGTGGGACAAATGGTCAAGGCTTGATCCACCTCCTTTTGTTTTTATTTTTGTTTTTCTTTCTTTATGTGTTTGGCATTGTATGCTTGTACCTTGCTGTTGATCCTTACATTATTTTCATGTGTTATTTTGTGCCTATGTTGGTTTTCCATATGGTCTTGATCCAAGGGGCTTGTGCTACCCTCTTGATCATTGTCATTCTATCTCACTAGCATTGGTAGATTTGAATCCCTCTTGATGTGAGTTTGTCTACTTTAGTGTGAGTTTGAAGTAATTTCCTCCTCTCACTAAAGTGGGGGCTAAATGTATAGAAAAATTTATCCCTCTACATTTTCACACTTGTTTGGGACCTCCTTGCTAAATTTGGGCTTCTTTATGCCTTATTTGGTCCTATTTTTAATCCACAATCCTTATTTAATGCATCTTTTTGAGGATAATCCTAAAACATATCTAATGACCAATCATAATTTAATGATTTTGGATTGTATGGCCTAAATTTAGTGATCTAGGACTCATAAGCCACTTTGGGTGTATGGGTCCCACCTAAGTTTCGATGCCTAATCCTGAATTTGACATAAAACTTAACAATTCTTGAAATTTGTGTCCCAAGCCTAGCCTACTAGGACTATACAACCAAACTGGTGTATGAGTCTCGCTTATCTTGGACCTATTTTAAATTCAAATTATTGATGGGATTTTATTCTTCTAGATTTGATGTCATCTTGTAGTGTTGTAATTTCAAGAAATTTGACATAAGCAAGTATAAATACAAGGATATTTCACATATTTTCTCCTAACACTTTTGAGATCAAACATTATAGAAAATTTATGATCATACAAGAGCATTCCAGAGCTTATTATCAAGTGTTTTGGAGCTACATTTAAGATTAAAACATCATGTCAAAGTCATCATGCATCATGTTTATTTTTGAGCTAACATTTATGATGTAGGTTCTTATGATTCAAGCAAGCATTCAAGTCAATATCTACATTCATGATAGCAATTACATACAAGATTGCAGACTTTTTTAGAAGGGTTTGGTGAGTTACAACATTTCATATTTTTTCATTCATCATTCCTTCTTTCTATTTGATTTCATTTCAAGGTTTGACCAAGGAAAACCCCTATCCAATAATAAAACAAAATTTTCCCTCTCTTTGATGTGTGATTTGGAAATTGAGGTTGAATATCCATTGGAGAGAAAGATTGGATTAATTTTTCAAAGTTTCAAAGTTGCCAAAGTTGTCATCTACATTGCAAGATCACATAAAGTCACCTACAAAGCATAATTCAGAGCTTTAGACTTAGAGATTGGAAGGGAGAGAAGTTACAAAAGATAACTAGAGGATATTAGAGTTTTAGATCAACCCTCATACTGGGAATAAATTACTACTTGTGGTGTATGTTTCCTAGTATACTATATTTCAAGCATTGTTTATAGATCCTAGTTTACTAGTTACATATTATGGTTTCAACTCGAAACCCTAAACTAGGACTAAATCGTGCTATTGACATATGAGTCCCAATATGATTTAAAAGTCATATTTTTAGAATTTCAAACCTTGTTTCAATCTTCTTCAGTTTTCCAAGTGCCCCTTTTTCCTTTCTCAGTTCATTCTTCTAATTTTTAGTTTCATATCTTAGGTTTAATAGCTAGATTTGCATATCAATTGCATCTTATTATTTCCAAGCCTTTGCTTGGTGGTGAACCCCCTTGAGTCTTTAATCACACCCCTAGGACACTCTATTGCAAATCTCTTTTCCTAATTTCATCCTTAGATTTATATCTCAAGGGTTTCCTTTAATGAAACTTGAGTGAAATAGGTGGAGGACCTAATCCCTCTTTAGTTCCATCTCCTAAAAGATAGAACGCTATTTTCTTTGTTTCAATTACTACACAAATTTCATGAAATTTTTTCTTGGACTTATTTAGACATGTTGGGTATCGATGTTAAGATAGTGACACACAACATAGTTCTTGAGGAAGATTCTAAAATAGTAAGACAGAAGATACGAAAGATGAATCCTAAGAGAGATTTATTGGTAAAGGTTGAGATTGGGAAACTTCTTGGAGCTAGTTTTATACAACCTATCGATTATTCTCCTTGGATGTCAAACATTTTTTTAGTCACTAAACCTAATAATCACATTAGGATTTGTATGGACTTCCATGATTTGAATAAAGCATCCCTTAAAGATGATTTCCCCCTTCCTAATATTGACATGATAATAGGTTTGAATGCGAGACATGTTTTTTTGTCATTCATGGACGAGTTTTTTGGATAATATTGAAAATATTTATCAACCCTCAAGATCAATACAAGACAACATTTTATATAGCTTGGGGAATATTTTTTTGGGTGGTTATTCCTTTTGGATTAAAGAATGTAGACGCAACATATCAAAGAGCTATGACATTTATATTCATGATTATATACACAAGATCTTGGAAGATTATGTTAATGATATTACAGCCAAATATTTAACTCAACAAGACAATGTTAACATCCTTCAAAAGGTCTTTGAAAGAATGCAAAAATAAAACATGAGATTGAATCTGAAAAATTGTGTCTTGCAATGGATAGTGGAAAACTTTTAGGTTTTATAGTATCCCATAGAGGCATTGAGGTGGACACAAAGAAAATTGATGCTATCACTAACATGCCACCTCCTAAAGAAATTTCTCAATTGTGCACCTTACAAGGAAGAATTCAA
>VDFB02071283.1:0-23600 GCA_007258455.2 Sequoia sempervirens
AATTTTTGCATGTTCATTTTGGATGATCTTTTTTCTGAATTAATGTAATTGAAGACACAACAAACACTCTAAAAATAGTTGTTTTTAAGCCCTATGCTAAACATCAAGTGTATGTTCACAAATGTTTTTCAAAAAGCATTTTCACAGGTTTTGCACATAAAAGACAATTCAAGAAGACTCACTCTTAGTACTCAATTAGGTCATCATAATAACCACAACCCACATCTTAGAACTATGTCGACTCACACAGCCATGTCACCCCCGAAGGGGCGCCCATGTTTTTGTCTTTTCCAAGCATGTACTCAGAGTGACGGAAGTGGATACCAGATCCCCTAAGCAAACGGTCCTTGGCAGTTATATGGTGAGTATCTTGGGGGCATATTCTTCCCTCCCCTTGCACTATGATTATTAGGATGTTTAGAAACTGACTTCGATTGGCTACTATACTAGGTTCGTAGTAAGGGTTTCCATTCGATGTGGAAATAATAAAATCCCTCAGGAGACCTCCCAACATTTAGAACAAAGGATTTGGGGATGGTTATCTTGCACACTATCGGAAAAAGAGGGTTTCCCCAAATTTTCTTTAAATTTTATAGTGGGGTGGAATAGCCTAGCTTTGGCTTGAACCCACTTGGGTTGTTCCTCTTGGGTGAGTACTTTTTCCCACAAGAGCAGGCCCTCTAGAGGATTTAAGAAAGCATTAAAATTGCATGGAATTGAAAAGGAAAGTATAGTATTCTAATCACCTAGTTAAGGGGAGAGCATAGACCTATTGCCACAGATAAAGCAACCAAAGTTCTTTTTAGAGCCCAAATGACAATGATTTAATCTATGTGAAGATGTTACTTCACAACAAGCATGGGATTCATTTTAACTGTAATAATCATTGTGTGGTGACTATCCTAGATTGCTTCAATTTTAATCCATGTCTACCCTAGGTTTGCTTCTTTTTAACCAGATGTGACTATCCTAGGGTTGCTTCTTTTTTATTAGAAAAAGCTCTGTCTATGGAAGGTGTCAGACTCAAAACTTTGTTTAGTTACATGTAAGTGCTAAAAAATACAACAAATGTGCTAAAATAGATAGTTAAAGCATTGTAGAAAATCCTAAATGTGCTAAAAGAACTCTTAATTGCGCTAAAAGAAAATGATACAATTTAATACATAATTTTTTTAGTAAAATGGGCTGAGTATATGCGCCATTTTGTTCCTTATAAGCGTCGTTATGTTCCTTATATGCACCGAAACAGTTCTTGAATGCATCGAAAGACCTGCGAAAGCCCCGTTAAAAACCCTAGATGCACTAGAAAAAACCACGTATGCACTAAAATAGAATTTTTTTTCAAAAATCCAAATTCCAGAACGCGAGATCCTGTCAAAAAACCTGCAAGTAAATGTTAAAAATGGGGCAAGGTCCCATGGTGGGTGCCAAAAATATGTGATCGATTTTTAGAGTGTATTAAATGTATATAAAAAAACAATCAAAACATGCGGATAGAACATTAAATCAAAACAAAATTTAAATGAAAATAAACACAAACTCTTTCTTCTATCTCTTGATGTCATCCTATCATCCTCTATCTCCAGTGTTTTTGTTGATTCCAGCTTGCTCTCAGATTGTGTGCTAGGCTCAACAAACAGTCTTCCTAAAGAACGAGATTGAATGTGAATGCATGCAATGCTATGCTAAGATATGATTAACATGCTATGAATATTAAAATGAAAGATTACGAAATTATGAAAGCTAAAGATGATAATAACAATGCTAAGATGCTAGAATGCTAGAATGCAAGTAATCTCTAATTTGTATGCTTTGTAACCAATGCTTGGATTCACAGAGGTATTTATAGAGTTTTCAAAAGATTTTGATTGACTTATGTGATCAACGGCTGTGAAAATTTCTGGCAGATCAAACGATCGAAGATAGATGAGACTAGAGAGAAAAATAGAAGAAAATAGAAAGTAGGATTTGTTTCCTTTTTCGAAGAAGAGATAAGATGAGATGATAAAGATGAATTGTAAAAATCATCTTTTTGTAAGATTTGAGGAAAGATTTTGAAGATAAATAATGAATTATTAAATTTAATTATTTATTTACAGGTGATATGGAGATTTTTCTTAAAATAGATCATTTACTCAAGATTTGAAGAATAATGGAGAATCTCATAATTAAATAAAATATTTAATTATGATTTGAAAAGATATGAAAAGATATTTAATTAAATTGTCTTAAGAAATGATATGTGGATGAAATTAATTAAATAAAATATTTAATTAATTAGAAGAAAGATTTGAAACTAAATATTTAAATTTAATTATATCAAAAGACTTAATTAAATTCAAAAAGGTGATAATTAATTAAAAATAAATAAAGAGTATTTATTTAATTAATTAAGTAGACATATGGATGTGAAATAATTAAATAAAATTGATTTATTTAATCATGATAGAAGAATAAAGTGAATGAACAATATAATTAAATTAATTAAATTTAATCAGAGAAATTAATTAAATAATAAAATATTTAATTAAATTCCAGGATTTTAGACATGACCAATTTTATGCATATACAGGAATGCCTCCTCAAATTAGGAAAGCTTCACATTAGTGGATTGAAGACTGTAGATGACTTAAGGATAGAATCCAACAAGGAGTTTATGGAAGATGACTCCATTGAAACCTCTGCATTCTAGGATTTCTGGTGGAAATCCAAAGTTGTAGATTATGCAGAGAGGGTAGCCACTGAAAGGAGCTTGCATCCCGAATTGCTAGAAAATGTCATTTAGGAAAATGTAAGAAGCATTATGAAAAGTGAGTTTAAAAAGATTAATGCCCAGGAGGGCAAAGAGCCTGTAAAGAAATGTGGTGTGTCGTTATTGCCAGAATGGAATATTTATGATGCTATTGTTTTTGATACCATAAGAAGGGCTGAAAGGCCTCTCATACAAATTGAAGAAGAACTAGAAATGGCACTTTGAGGTTTAGAATTTAGTGAGGATTGGGATGCATTGAAAATATGGTAATTATCTTTAGGATCCAGGAAACCAACTCTAGTAGAGCCATCAGATTTTAGTGGAAAATTTCTTGTAAAGAGAGTTGTTGATACCCCAAATTTGGAAGCTGCAAACATGGTTGTTAATGTTGCTAGGTTCACTCGAGCAACTATGGAAGGTATTACTCTAGAGAGAGATAACCTCATAACAAAATACTAAGAACTCCTTGATGATTATATATGATAACAGCCAACAGAAAGTGGTTGTGTTAGAAACTAAATTGACACTTTATAAACAAAGAGGAGAAGTGCAGAGAGAACAGGGTCAACCAAGCTCAAGCCACCCACCTCTAGCTTCTCTAATGGCATCTTCACAACATTCACCTCATGATGAGGCCTTTGCAATAGTACAATATAGTCAGGGACATGAATCATTTGCAGAGGAAGAATTAAGTAGACCAAGCTCTAGTTCATCTAACAGAGAGCAATTGCTTCTACAAATTGAAACATATAAGAAGTTGCTGGAGAAAGCTCAGGACACAATGTATGAAAACATATCAAAAGTTGTTAGCACTATCCTAACACATCTAAATGAGAAGATTCAAGTTAGAATTAATAGTGTGTATGAAAACTATGCCTTGATGGTACGAGCAATGAGATTGTCCCAAAGAGATAAGATGTTAGCCATACCAATCTTGAACAAATGGGTCCCAAGAGATGAGAGATTAAAGTTAATATTAGTGGGATCTAGCCAACATGAAGATAAGTACCCTCTTGTACTTCTAGTTTATGATTTTGTATGCAAGTTAAGTGAGCAGAAGTTTCAAGGGTATGTAGCCCCACTGGAGCAGAAGATAATAGAATTGATAGCTCAATATAACCACTACCAGACATTGAGGTTTCTAATTATGAATTGAAACCATTTCAAGTGTGGAAAAAGGAACTGGATGAGGTTATTGATTCTCGAGTGGATAAAATTTGCAAGGAAGTTGATACTGGTGTCTTTAATGACACTTTGGAGAGGTTAACATTTCTTATTAGTTTCCTGGAGGATTTTGACAGAGAATCCAATGCAGTAGTAACCAAGTACTCCCCGTAAAGGAAGACCCTGGATAAAATTATTGACTTTGATTGGTCGTCTGAGGAAGAATATGAAGAATGGGGAAGAGTGTATGTTGAAAAAATTGGTTTGTGAATAGGGATGTGAAACATATACTGGGTCAAGTATTGTATAGGTCTGGCCTTAGAAGTTACAATGTATAAAACATATGTTTCATAAGAAAATATCAGTTGTTGGCGATATGGAATGTTGACTAAGATGTTGGCTCACTTTTTGATCCATGTCATTTTTTCATCTTGTTCGATGAAATTAATGTGTTGCTATGAAGAAGTTTATCCTTTTTCACATGAACTTTTTGGAAGGAAAAGTTTCCCTTCACAACTAATGTAAATGATCTTTGTCTCAAATGAATTCCCTCCACTTTGATAAATGTAAATGTAATTGAATTAGGGAATGTTTCTTATAGTGGTCCAAATAGAATGTGACATGTGTACACCTAGCTTGAAGCTTGTTTTTTCTCCCTTATTCTATAAAAGGGAATTCATTTCCATTTGTTGAATTCTGGAGCTAAATTGTGAAAATTGATAATGCAGAGCGAACATAATGAGTCTTTATCTAATGCTTTAAGTTTAGGTAGAATTTTTTGTTAAATGTATGGTTTTTGAATATTTTTGAATGATAATGGAGGTTTTCTGAGTCTATAGTCTCTTCATGTTGGTTTTTTATTTGAATTATTAATGAAAATCCTAATCATAGATCATTTCATTAATTGTCATCATTTATGCTTTGATATATGCTTTGGTTTTAGCTCCAATTCATGGAATTAGTTAAATGCTTGAATAAAACCATGAATTTGTGTGCAGTTCGTTGGATCTGATAAGTAGTTTGTATATTTTGGTTATAGATTTGTGAATTACAGGGTAATGTCGCTATGATCATAAGTATTCAAAATTAAATAAACCTTGTATTTCAATAAGCTCAAACTCCTATCCCATAGATAATGGCACCGATCTTCACTCATTTAAACCTTTCTTATGGCTCCAGTAACCTAACTTGAGAACAATTTTTTTTTAAATCATTGATCTATCTTAAATTTTTGGTTTGTGTTGTTTTTATATTTTTGGCTTAAGGCATGTAGTTTGTTCAAGGAACTGCCAACTTCTTGAAGAATTTCAGCTTTTAGCCATGGATGAGAGTATATCTGCTTAAATATACAATGTACACATGAATTTTCTAAAACAATAGTATAATATACATTGTGGGATTACCCTCCTAGGTTTTGCAGAGCCTAAAGTGTAGGAGATAAAGCTATTGGTGTCATATCTTGTCAGTTGGCCACTTTTCTAGCAAATATTCAAGAATTGAGCCCAACAAGCTAATAGGTACCTATTGAGACCTGATTGGTTCATTGTAAAAACAACCAACATCATGGCGACTCTGCTTGGGATGTAAGTCTGATGATTATTAGTTCTCTAGAATTCCTTATCATAGATCACCATGTTACATGGTGATATTTACTCATAGATTCAGTCAATTGAAAGTGTCTGCTAAGTTTAGCTCCAATCTTTTCCAGTATTCCATCTAAATTCCTAATAAATTTCCCACCCATTTGTCTTTAAGGGGTGTGTTTTAAAATTCATATAAAAATATGTCGTATGTTTCAAAGTTTGTCTTAGTTTTTAAAGATGTATCGATATTTGCAAAAATTATAACAAAATTGCTACTAATTTGTCCCAAGAACCTTGGGTGGTGACTCTGATGTCTCTGCACAAGTGTGAACCAGTGTTCAAGGATATTAAAGAAGTTAAGAAGAAAAGTGTAAAGAAACTAAGGAAGGTGACAAAGGTGAAAAAAAATCAAGCTCTGATGAAAGGAACATGAGGCCATATGAAGAAGCATCTAGAGTAGAAGCTGGAGGGTGAATTATCTAGGAATAAAGGAAAATGGATAAAGGAAAAGGACGCAGGAAAAGGTAAGTCTACACATCATCCCACCCCTGAACATGAGATGCATTCTAATTGTAGCTCAGAATGTGAAAATAATTTATTAGACTTTAGTGATGATACTTCTAATGAAAGGGGGGGTTTATGAATACCATTGTAAATAAGTATTCCTCAAACCCTGGTATGCAAGCTATGAAGTAGAGAGAAAAGGGATATAATCCAGAGAGATAATGCTAGTGCTAGGCATGCTAGAGTTGAAGGATATATTACCCCAAATTCCCATGTATACACCCCTATCCCTAATGAATTATTGACTAGAGATGAATATTCCCATGATCCACTTCCTTTCCAAGCTGAAAATGTAGTAGTATCTAATAGAGTGTCTACTTTTCTAGATGAAGAAGAGGTGTTGAATATGTGCATTTACTTAATTAAAGGATTTCTAAATGCAATGAAAATAGAAAGAAAAGGGAAGCAACTAAGGAAAAGAGAATTGAGGATGCTATGATGTAGAGGGATGAGTTAAGATGGAAGGTCGAGGAGATGGAGGCAATGGAAAAATTAGAAGCTCAAGCTGACCAGGAAGATGGTCTGGTAGTGTAAGAAATTGTAGGGAAATTTTTTGTAAATCCCTCAATTGATAAGACTATTGGGAGCCCATGAACCAATGTTGCTGAAAAAATTGCTATCCCACCTCCTCCTCCTCCCAAGAATACTAAGAAAGAATCCCATGATGTTGATAAAGGGAAGCACCCTATGAATGAGAGAAAAGCTAATGAAGGGGTAAAGATTAATGAGGGAGGTGCTTCAAAGAAAGATACATCTCAAGATGATTCTATTTTAATCTTTGATAAATTAATGAAGGAGAATGAAGAATTGGAGAGGAAGACAAAGGAAATGGAGTTATTGGCAGTAAATAAGGAAATGAAATAGAAACTTCATTTCTTGGAATCTACATTGAAAGATCCCATCCCTGAAACCCAGAGCCCTGAAGGCCACTCATCCTCCTCAAACCCTCATACTAGTGACAAAAGTTCACCTACCGGTAACCCCTCCAACTCTTCTTCACAACCTAAAGACAAAGAAAAAACTATCCATTTTAATGATCACATGATTCTCAACATAGAAGGCATGGGAATAATGGTGAAAGAAGAAGAGATAATGACAACCAAGATGAGGAAGAAGGACCTATGGGTAGAATATTGTTGCATACTGATAGGTATAGGTAACTATGTTTTGAAAATGTCCCTGTATACCCAAATCCAATGCTAGACAATGTCAAGAAACATGTGCCTAAATTTATTGGCAATAATGCCCTTAGTGGGGAAGACCATTTGAAGGAATTTCAAAGTTTTATAGAAGACATTGAGTTATGGGATGAGGATGTAGCTATGAAGTATTTCATGCAGTCCCTTACAAAAGATGCAAGAGACTGGTATAGGAGTTTTCCTAATGCAAGTATTGACTCCAAGGATTCATTCTTCTGAGTTTTCAGAGAGCAATATGGTGATCAGACTGACCCATGGTTCAAATTAAATGACTTCAACAACATTACAAAGGGGCATAATGAAATGGCTATTGAATTCAATGCTAGATTTCAGAAAGCAATGTATAAGGTCCCTAGATTTTTGAGGCCTAATGAAAGAGCATGTTTGTTTTTCTATTGTAATGCATATGATTCTAAGATGTGTTACTTTCTCAGAGATAAAAATCTACAATCTTTAAAGGAGGCTTACAAGATGGCAGTAAACATTGAAAATAATAGGACATCTAGCAAGGTTGGTAGAAGAGATGACCCTAAGTCTTCTAAGAATTCAAAAGCCCAGAATGAGAAGGTATCTAAGTTTACATCCCCATATGAGAAGTTGGATCAAGTGTTGAATCTGTTGCAGAGGCAGACCAAAAATGATAAAGCCCTAGTTTCAAAGAAATGAGAGGCCTCTGAGACTTCAAGATTATCCATACCACACCAGTTAGCATAATGGAAAGCCTATTCAAAGTAATCAAAAGAATTTCCAAGCAACACTTAATCCATTGCATAAAAATACTACAAATGTTGTTGAAGAATTACCTTGATGTGAAGTATGTGAAATGCCTCACTCCTCACATCAATGTGCAGTTGCCAGATCCCTGGAAGAAACTCAAAGTGATCAAAGGGAGACTGATTCTCCCCATAATCTTGATGAAAATAAAAATTTATTTATGACCAAATCAGATATGGAATGTAGTGATTACTCTTCCAACAATGATACTAACACAAATGATGTGGATATGTAGAGGCAGGGAGCAATCCTTCACCATCAACAAGTTTTTTCTGATGAAGAAAGAGAAGATGAATACATGGCTTACAATCTTGAGGCATGTAATGTTTCTCTAAGGATACCTTCAAATGAAGAAATAGAGAGATATACAATTGCATTAGCTACTAGAGCTCAAGAAAGAAGTGATCTCCATCTCAAGAATAGGGTGGTGAGTGGCAACCTAGGCCATCTAGGAGGCATATTCATTAAGGAGAACAATGCATATAGTAAGGTAGTTAAGATAGATTACAAGAAAGGAGAGACCAAGCCCAAGGAAACTAAAGAAATGAGAATTTGGGCCAAGAAAGGTGGTAGGTAAAATATGTTGCTAAAGTTGTACATGATGATTTGAAAGCTAAAGAGTTGAAGCCTACTAAGTAGAAAGTAGAGAAGCAAGTTGACATAGTGGTTCCCCAGGAAATAGTACTTCCACAAGTACCAAGCTACTCTCCTATTGATATGTTTTAGGTCTTGTCTCAAATTCGAGTTGCAGTTCCATTCCTTGAGATGATGAGGATCGACGACCATAAGCACAAAACAATGGATGTTATCAACAGTATTTACAAGGAAAATAAACACAAAGATGAGGTTGACGTACCTGAAACAAGCAGAGGACAGGAAAAGGATGCTGAGGTAGGGGTGAATGTCGATGAGAACCCTTAGATTTACTTAGGAACCACCATCACTGCAAACCGAAGTTTAGTCAACCCTTTCTTTTTGAGTTTGATCATTGATGGAAAAATACTCAGGAATTGTATGATCGATTTAGGTGCTTCAAAAAATGTCATTCCTGTCAAAATAATGGAGGAAATGGGTTTGAAAGTTGACAACACATATGGAAAGTGTTATGCCATGGATTGCAAAGAGGTCATTATTATTGGTGTAATCTATGAGGTCCCATACAGATTGGTTGTGTTCCTAGAAAAGGAGCTGGTCATGAGTGTCACAGTGGTGGATATTCCACCAACATATGGAATGCTACTTTCAATACAATGGTGTGCTTCCATGGGAGGGAGCATGCAATGCGACCTATCATTTTCCACATTTTCAATCAATCAAAAGGATGTCAAAGTTTCCCAGGAGTCAAGATTCTGACATATGATTGAGCATGTTGAAGAACCAGAAGAACCCCCAATGATCAACTTTGTGGACACTGGCATAGATACCTTTCGGGTGGAAGAAGTGGAGCAAGAAGGAGGAGAAGCTAAGCCTACACCAATTGTTAAAGAGGTCCTGCTGACATTACCAGAAGGTCCTCTATGGACAATGTACTTTGATGGAGCCTGCTCGAAAGAGGGCTCAGGTGCTAGGGTCATTATTACCTCTCCCCAAGGTAAAAATTTCAAATATTCCTTTCTGTTACAATTTGCATTTACCAACAATGTAGCTAAATATGAAGCCTTACTTCTTGGTCTAAAACTTGCCTCCAAACATGGGATAAAGTTGTTAAAGGTATTTGGTGATTCAGAGTTAGTAGTCTCCCAAGTCAGGTCTAGGTTTGTCACTAAGGACAAATGATTGAGACAATATAGGAATGAAGTGTGGGACTCTATTGAGGAATTTGATGCTTTTGGAATAGAATGGATAGAAAGAGGACAAAATGTTAGAGCAAATCTATTGGCTAACATTGAAATTAAGCTAGATGATGTGACCTTTGATGGTATCTCAAGGATTGAGGTGCAGACAAGACCTATTGTACCCGACAACATTTGCAATTGGAAAGTGTTCAAGGATGATAATGACATTCTGAGGTTCTTACATTATGTTGACAAATATGAGAGTCAAGAAATTGACCTCAGTTCATATGTGGTGGAAGTTGACGGCAAGGAGACATTGTTTGGAAATGAGGTAATTCAGTTGAAAACAAACAAAATTCTCAAGGGATTAGCTGTACTTGAAAGAGTTTTTGATGGCCCAAATAATTCAAGTGCTAGACAAAAATCTACACATAAAGATGAACTTGAGGAGATAGACTTGGGGACAGATAATGCCCCTAAGAAGTTTTACATTGGTAAAAAGATGAAGCCCCATGTAAGGACTATGTTGATTGCCTTATTAAGGAAATATAGACATGTGTTCGCATGGTCTTATGATGACCTGAAGGCATATCGGGAGGATATTTTTCAACATGAGATCCCATTAAAGCCCAATACTAAGCCCTTTAGGCAGAAGCAAAGACCGACTAATCCTACTTTGAGACCCAAAATGCAAGAGGAACTAGAAAAATTGAGTGATGCATGAATCATTAAACCTATAAGGCATTCCTCGTGGGTATCCAATTTGATTCCTATTGGAAAGAAGAATGGCAATCTGAGGTTATGTGTGGATTTTAGGAATCTCAATGTTGCATCCTTGAAGGAAAATTATCCCTTACCAAACATGGAAGCAATGTTACAAAAGGTAATAGGCTATGAGTTGTTTTCCATGATGGATGGATTTTCGGGATATAACCAAATCATGGTGAGAGATTCAGAACAATACAAGAAAAAATTCACCATGCCATGGGAAACCTATGTTTATGTCAGAATGCCTTTTGGCCTTATAAATGCTAGTGCCACTTTTCAAAGAGCAATGGACGTGGCTTTTGCTGACTTTCTAGATCTTTTTCTTGTTATTTATCAAGATGATATTACTGCCCACAACAAAAATAGGAAGATCATTGCTCCCATCTTGAGAAGATTTTTATCATGGCTCTAGAACATGATATCTCCTTGAACCCGAAGAAATGTGCCTTCGGGGTTAAAGAAGGTAAGCTGTTGTGGCATATTGTTTCGAAGGATTTTATCAGAATTGATCTTGAGAGAATAGCAGACATTGATAAGATTACTCCACCAAGGAATGTCAAAAGGATTCAATCTTTCTTTGGGAAAAATAAATTTTATGAGAAGATTTGTGACCAACTTTGTAGAGATAAGCAAACCTATTAAAAAATGCTCAAGAAAGGAGAAAAGGTATCATGGCCAGAAGAACCTCTTAAATATTTTCAAGCCACTAAAGATGCTATTAAAGTTGCACCTGTGTTGAAGACTCCAAATTATTCAAAACCATTCCAATTGCTCACATTTGCTTCCTTTCATATTGCAGTAGGTGTATTGCTGTAGAAGAATGCTGAAGGTTTTGAACAACCCATTTCCTTTCTTAGAAAATTCTTATAGGTAGTTGAACTCAAATATGACACTACTGAAAAGAAAGCTTATGCCTTAGTTAAGGCTGTAAATAATTTTAGAACTTATTTGACTGGTGCATCAATAGTTGCTTATGTCCCAACTGCAGCGGTCAAGGAAATTTTTACACAACAAGAAACTACAGGTCGAAGATGTAGATGGATTAACAAAATATAGGAGTTCAACATAGATATTCAAATCACTAAGTTGGTAAGGGGTCAAAGTTTGGCCAAGTTCATGGTTGAAACTAATTTGGTGGCTAACCAAATCAATGAGGTTGAACAAGAGAATATTTCTCCCATCTATGATATGCAAACATGTGATTGGTATAGAAGGATAGTTGAGTATTTACAGACTATGAAATGTCCTGATGGCATGCCGAACAATGAGAGGAGAACTTTAAAACTAAATGCAATCAAATATGTTATTATTGATGGAAAACTCTGGTGGAGAAGCCCAGAGGGTGTGCTTCTCCGGTGTGTGGATGCTGACCAAGCAAAGGACTTGTTGATTGAAATGCACAAGGGAGTGTGTGGACGTCACTATATGGATAAAACTACTCGAAATAAGATATTAAGGGCTGGTTTTTGGTGTCCCATTGTCTTCAAAGATTCCCATATATATGTGAAGAAGTGTGATGCTTATCATAGATTTACTGGTAAGTTGAAATTTTCAAGCAATTTACCACTTAGACCAGTCTCAACACCAACCCCTTTCCAACAGTGGGGCATTGACTTTATTGGAGAAATGGTGGTGAAGTCTAGTGGAGGACATGCTTGGATTCTAGTGGCAACTGACTTTTCACAAAATGGGTTGAGGCTATTCCTACCCGAAAGGAAACTAGCAAGGTTGTTATTGATTTCTTAATGAATAACATCTTGAGTAGGTTTGGTGTGCCTGAAAGGATTGTATCTAATAATTCCATGTGCTTTAGGTTTGAAGAATTTTTGGATTTCTGTAATTAGCATGGTATAAATGTGTGTTACTTATCCCCATACCACCCCCAAGAGAATGGACAAGCCGAGTCGAGTAATAAGATCCTTATGAAGATCATCAAATGGGTCCTTGAGAAGAATAAGAAAGCTTGGGATTTGAAGTTACAATTGGCACTATGGGTGATGAGGGCATAACCCGAGACACAAAAAATAACCCACAAACAAGAGAATAATTGTATTATTCAGAAAATGGAACTTCTTACATGCAGAGGATCTCAAATCCCCAAGTTTTACAACACATGCAAGTTACAGAAAGCTACAAAATCACCCTTTCGCAATATGCAAGCTTGTCCCCAAAAAGTTACCCAAAAATACTAGAAACCCGCCCATAAATAGAGCTCCTCTTTAGTTTGGAGCCAAAACAACATTAAAATTTAAGTTTAGGCGGTTTGGCACCGAAAATTACAACTTGAAGTTCAAATTTCAAAGAACATTTGGTGTATCTTCTAGAAAGTCGCCAGCTTCAGGAGGCCATAGTTTGATCCGAGGCTCTGATTCATGAACCGTTTGAACCGTTGGAAAGGTATAGAAGTCAAGAACATGCTCAAAGAGTGGCTATCTTGATTTGGAAAGTTCGAGACCGATGCGGAAGCTCTAAGTGCCTCAAATCCAACTCGGAAAGATTTTGAGGTGCAAATCGGGAAACTAAAACTGCAATATCTTTCAACCGAGGAATGAAAATAAAAACCATAAATTAGGAATTTCATTATGACAAAGGGTATCAAAATTTAAAATGTCGAGAAAAATGATAAACTTGAAATTTAACTATTTTTGGGTGTTAGTGTATACACCTTTGAATATCACGCATTAGACACAGGGGTAATTTGAGAAGTGACCCCATCCGCATCTCGGATAGTTGAGAAAAATAACTGGTCCAACCAACGCCTTAGATAGCCGGGATGAATCTTCCAGCGAGGCCTTCCTCTCCATTTCACGGACATTCTTCATCTGCTGTTTTGGTACTCCTTCCTACGACTATCAGATTTCCTCAATCCTCATCCTTTTTACGAGAGTAGATCTTTGGAATCCCACCTTTGTTCCATTATTTGGTGCTTCCTGCAGTATTGCCACCTTCATGATACTCCTATCAAATCTGAAATGTTGAACAGGAAATGTTGATTCCATCAAGCAACTCTACCTCATATGCATTCCCTGAATCATGCTTCTTCAAAATCTTACAGGGACTGAATTTCTTCATCTTCAATTTGTTATAGGTTCCCATGGGAAACCTTTCTTTCCTCAAGTGGATGACCATCACTTCATTACTAATCTAAGAACTCCTTATACCACCTCCATACGATGCCTTAGCCTTATCACGCATATTCATCTTGTTAATATGTTCTCTTACCTTCTCATGTATATCGCCGGTGGGCTGCCACAAAATCTTTGGCTTCAACGCAATTTTTCTTCGTGGTCCATCTTCCTCAATTCTGGAGCTGTTCTAGGGCTACCTCCATACACAATCTGGAATGGTGATCTACCAGTGCTTCTGTTGACAAAATTGTTGTAAGAAAATTCTGCTTGGGGTAAGATCAAGTCCCATCCCTTAGGTTTATCTCCTACCAAACATCTCAGTAGGTTACCCAGACTCCTTTTAACAACCTCTGTCTACCCATCTGTTTGTGGATGGTGTGTAGAATTGAACTTCAACTCTATCTTCAGCTTCTTCCACAAGCTCCTCCAAAAGTACCCCACAAATTTTGTGTCACAATCTGAAACAATACTCTTTGGCAGACCATGTAGCCTCACCACCTCTTGAAGAACAAGTCAGCAATGTGGACTGCATCATGGGTCTTCTAACATGGAATGAAATGTGCTATTTTCGAAAATCTATCAACCACCACAAAAGTCATTCCACCGTTGTGTCCTTGGAAACTAAGAACAAAGTCATACTTATATCCTCCCATGGCCTCTACGGTACAGGTAAGGGCTGATATAAGCGTATTTTGGCTCCACTCCTTTAGCCATCGGCATACCCTACAGCTTTGAACAAACTTCTTCACATCCTGTGATAACTAAGACCAATAATAATGCTTACTGATAATGGCAATGGTCTTATCCCGACCAAAATGTCCTGCCATTCCTCCACTGTGCTTCTCCTTTATCAAGTTCTCCCTCATGGAACTCATCGGGACCACACAGTGAGAGCTTCCCTTAAATAACATGCCATCCTAGATTATGAAATCAACCACTGTCACTGTCAGCATGCTTGAGGTTCCTTGCAGAAGTTTTTCCAAGTATCTACAAAATCGGGATCTTACATCTGATTAATCTTGAGTTCATTGAACCCAACCACTTCAATCGCATCTTTTCATCAATGTATGCCTCCTACTTAAGGCATCGCAGCCCTGGCTGACTTTCCACTCCTATGTTTCAGAAACAAGGTATAGCTTTTACCAAAACTCTACCCATTTATGCCTCTGATTTAATTTTCCTTGGCTATTATTTAGGTACTACAAGGCACGATGAGTCGATTATATAGAACAAATTCCTTGACAACAAATAATGTCTCCATTTCTTTAATGCTTGAACTATTGCATAAAATTCCTGATCATATACAAAATGCTTTCTCTTGGCATCATTTAACTTTTCACTGAAATAGGCAATGGGCTTACCTTCTTGGCTCAACACTGCTCCAATGGCACAACCACTAGCATCACAATCCACCTGAAACACCTTGTTGAAATATGGGAGAGCTAGAATAGGTTGCTCTGTCTTATACGCTTCATGAGTTCAAAACTTTCTTGCTCCGGTGCTCACTTGAATTCTTTTCTATCCTCATTGTTTAGGTCAAAGGGTCCACTAAATACTCTTGGGTTCTAATGAATTTTCTATAAAAACTAGCCAAACCATGGAAAGATCTCACCTCATTGTTAGCGGTTCTTGGGGTGAGCCATTCCATAATAGCCTTCACCTTCTCACGGGTCCCATCTTGAGACCTTCTCTTGAGACAACAAACCCCAAGTACACTAACTCCCTCTTCACAAAATTGCACTTCTTCAGATTAATCAACAGTTTCTCTTCTCTTAACTCAAAGGCTCTCTGAATATGCATCAGATGCTCATCCAACGTCTTACTGAAAATCAAAATATCATCTAAATACACAATAACAAAACTTCCTATAAATTCTTTTAGCACCTCGTTCATGAGCTGCATGAATGTGCTCGGTGCATTGGTTAGCCCAAAAGGCATGACTAACCACTTTCGTCTGAGGGCCCTCTTTGGTCTTGAAGGTGATCTTCCATTCATCTCTCCCCTCTCGAATCCGGATCACGGTGATATCCACTCTTTAGATCAATCTTTGTGAAGTACTGAGCTCCACTCAAACAGTCCATCAGGTCATCCATCCTTGGTAGGGGAAATCTGTATTTGATTGTTATCTTGTTTATGGCTTGGGAATCTATACACATCCTCCACTCCCCATCCTTCTTTGGTGCAAGTACTGCAGGTACTGCACATGGACTCAAACTCTCCCGTATCAAACCCTTTCTCAATAACTCTTGAAATTGTCTGTTCAACTCCTCATTTTCTGCTGGAGTCATTCTATAAGCTGCTTTATTTGGCAAACTGGCTCCAAGAATCAAGTCAATCTGATGACTGATCTTCCTTATTGGTGCTAAACCCTCAGGTACATTATCAGAAACAATATCCTGAAACTCATTCAACATGCTAGAAACTTCTGCTGGAACCTTCTTACTATCCTCCTTACTCACTCTAGGAATCAATGCATAACACACACGCTCATGCTTCATACCTTCTAAAAAATTTCTTCCATCTACATAACAAATTCTAGCACTATTGCATACCTTTTCTTCGATCTCCTTCGGGGGTTTCAACTTGTGACGAACCCCATCCTTTGTCAAGGAATAAGTGTTTGCATGACCATCATGTATAGCTCGCCTATCAAACTGCCACGACCTTCCCAACAACATGTGACATGCATCCATAGGGATGATATAACAGAGTACCTCATCATGGTAGCTCTTGATCTTGAACTTTACTAGGCACTGCTTATTGACTAAAACTTTGTGGTCTTTCTGCAACTAGGCAATCCGATCACAGGGATCACCTAACTTTCCCTCTTCGGAAAAACTTCCAGCTTAGTGGCCATCTCTTCTGACACCAGATTATCGGTGCTCCCACCATCAATAATGACATCACAACATTTTCCTTCACACTTGCACCTTGTGCGAAATAGATTCTTCCTCTGTTCTAGATCCTTTTCCTTAGTCACCGGGGCTCTCCTAATCACTAGGGCTTCTCCTTCGACATCATCTGAGATGTTTAGATTGAACCTCCTCATGCATCGCCAACCCTTCGACCTTTTGGCCTTTTTGTCTACCCTTCCTTGGTGTTGTGGACATTCATGATGCGATGCCCTTCTTCACCACCTTTAAGAGCATTCCTTTGAAACCACCTCTTCCGGATCCTTGTCAATATCTCCCTCGTCCTTTACCTCTTTGATCACCACTGTATTGATCACAAGGGTGGTAGAAGTTGTTATTCCTTTGGCTTCGGTTGGTACCCACAACTTCACTTTCTTTTCATCATCATTTTGGCTTCCTGAAGGTCTTCCGCTTGCCCCTTCACTTTGACCTCCCTCGTCCTTTTTCTTGCCTTCAATCTTTTGTTGACTTCTCTTCACCTTCAAAGCAAAGCGATACACATCCTCAATGGTGGTCATTACGACTGAGCAACTCCTCACAGATGCTCGGTCGTAACCAGTAGATGTCGGGCTACCTTCTCCTTATTGGCTCGTGTGGCTGGATTATGATAATTATCTTGTGAAATCTTCAATATATTCTTTTCTGAGGACGCATCCTTGCTTCAACCCTTGCAATTTCTTCAATAGAAATCTAACTTCATTAGTCCGGTATGAGGCGCTTCTTGGGTTTCTCTACCATCGCGATCCCATCACGGTGATCTTGACTTTTCCTCTTGATTTCTTTCAATTGGACCTCTTTCCACCAAATACCAGGGCATGGCCTTTCAGCTTCATTTTTGCAAACTTAACCCAATCTGGGTCCTCTATTTCCTCATACTCAAAATATTCTTCTAGCTCGTTGATCCAATCGATCAACTCTTTTGGGTTCCAGACTTCGAATAGCGAAGGGGACTTACGCTCACGGGTCTTTCGATCTTTAAAATGGCCCTTATTAGCGCATTTGGTCTTGATCAATTGCTTCTTCTTCCTCTTACGCATTTGAACCTTCTTCCTCTCCTTCATCCTCACTTTCCTCCCTCAGGTTTAACCCTCTTCTAACTTGCTCTTGTAACGCATCAATCTGTCTTTGGAGGGCTGCCAGTGCATCTCTTCCACCAGCATTTCTGCCACCTCAACCACCTCTGGCACCACCATGCCTACCAAGCATCACTCTTGGAGGCATCTTTCTTGACCTTGACCCACAACCACAGTCCTAGTACGAACTACCTCATGATCATCGATCTATCCACACGCTCAAGAAAACCTCGCTCTGATACCACTTGATGAGGGCACAACCCGAGACACAGAAAATAACCCACAAACAAGATAATAATTTTATTATTCATAAAATGAAACTTCTTACATGCAGAGGATCTCAAATTCCCAAGTTTTACAACACATGCAAGTTACAGAAAGCTACAGAATCACCCTTTCGCAATATGCGAGCTTGTCCCCAAAAAGTTACCCAAAAATACTAGAAACCCGCCCATAAATAGAGCTCCTCTTTAGTTTGAAGCCAAAACAACTTTAAAATTTGAGTTTAGGTGGTTTGGCGCCGAAATTACAACTTGAAGTTCAAATTTCAAAAGAACATTTGTAATTGTATCTTCTAGAAAGTGCACCAACTTCCCGGGGCCATAACTTTTGATCCGGGGCTCCGATTCACGAACCGTTTGAACCGTTGGAAAGGCCTTGAAGTCAAGAACACGCTCAAATCCGCTACGCCAATTTCAACAAGTTTTGGGGCCATTCTGAAAGCTCTAAGTGCCTCAAATCCAACTCCAAAGATTTTCAGGTGCAAATCTGGGAAATTAAAACTGCAATATCTTTCAACCTAAGAATAAAAAACAAAAACCGTAAATTAGAAATTTCATTATGACGAAAAGGGTATCCAAAAATGTAAAAACATCTGAAAAATGATAAACTTGAAATTTAACTATTTTTGGGTGATGCAAGATTGCCCTTACACCACTGGATGCTCCTACATCAATGGGCAGATAGGAGCACAATCAAGAAAGCTATTGGGAACTCTCTTTTAAACTTGGTGTATGGGGTAGAGGCTACGATCCCACACAATAATCTAATGAAAATGTA
This sequence comes from Sequoia sempervirens, assembly GCA_007258455.2. Lineage (NCBI taxonomy): Eukaryota > Viridiplantae > Streptophyta > Pinopsida > Cupressales > Cupressaceae > Sequoia > Sequoia sempervirens. The sequence continues at coordinate 18,752 of VDFB02071283.1, forward strand.
TAAGTTTGTACAGGAATATGATACTGACATTTGTGATGAGATGTAAAACAAGATGAATGAATTAGCTGAGCTTGATGAGATGAGGAGAGAAGCTCACAAGAAGAATGAGAAAATAAAGCTTCAAGTTAAATATTTGCATGACAAAAGAGCCACCTAGAGAAAATTTGAGGTAGGATACATGTATGGTGTTGATGTGGAATGCCAGACTAGAGGATAAAGGAAAGCATGGGAAGTTTGACCCCTTATGGCTTGGACCTTATTTAATCGCATACACTCACAAAGAAGATTCTTACTTCCTACAATCACTCCCAGGTAAATTTCTAGAACTGTCAGTACATGGATAGTTCCTAAAACCCTATTTCTCTTGAAATAGGTTATATCTCCATGTACATTGTATAGTCCTGTAAATTATGTATATAGGGTTTGGTGTGTTTTCTTTTTGTTGTGTCTGCTTTCCTTTTCTAGGAAAGCTCCTGGTTTCTTCTGCGTTCCTCTGTATTTGGTCTACTTCACCAAGAGATCTATTCCTCACCATACCCACCAAGGGTATGCATCCCCAAGCATGAGCCATTGATAGATCCCTCAAAATTCTTGAAATTTTGAGACCTTTTATGCTTGATATTAAAATGTCACATGTTCCCCATTAATAGGGTTCAAAGTCTTGCTTAGCCAAGTCTTGTCTCCAATTGACCCATGTTTGATCCTTGAACGTTCTAATTTTACGTTGACTGGTTTTCCTGGTTTTCAATCTTATTAGTTTTCTTTTTAACCATTGAAATATGTTCCTTATCGATCCCATTTCCTGGGTTAGTCAATCATTTTAATTTGTCCCTATGCCGGGTTTTTAATTTTGATTCATGAGTGACTTAAGTCTAAGTCATCGGTTCCTAAGGGTAAATTCTCGCCGGCCTAGTTAGGGACCTCTTTTATGAGTAACTTCATTTCATGTGTAGGTTGAAAATTCACCAGATCATGGGATTTCATTTGGACCATTTCCCACTGGCCCGTTAGTTTGAAATGACTGCAGTTTAGGGTATGTGTAGGATCATGATGGGCCAAAAAGTGGCAATATGATGGGTATGTAGCTGACGACTTTTCTTTAACCCAAAATTGATGGAATGAAAAGGGTTTTTAAAGGAGATTCTCAACTTTCCACCAATATAAATTATGCTTTACTTTGAATTTAATAAGTAATTATTATTCATTTTCTATTCAAATTCGTTAAAGGTCGGGTTGATGGTAGTTGACCAAAATATCTATAGCTTTCAAACAATATCATTTTTTGAATCAAAACATGTGTCATTCTATGCTTCACATACTATAAGATTAAAAATAAAAGTCAGGAATTTCATGAATTTTTTACCAAGTTAAGGTGGTCGGACATATGAGTTTTATATTTTTTTTAAAATTTGTAATAAAAAATCATAATTAATTATTGCGGAAAAAATTTACGAAAATATACATCACATCAGGACATGAGTCCTCTACCCACATCTAAAATCTTATAATATAATATTATCATTTTATTGTGGTTAGGGTGGTCAGGGAATGACACCTACTTCTTATTTTTCCACGAATTTAAATTACTATTGCATTTGAAATTTCAAATTTCACCAAATAGATTTTTTTAAAACAAATCTAGTAGTTTAGAAACTACATTCAATTTTCTACAGATTATATTCTTACATATTTTAAAAATAATATAGATAACTTATTCAAATTTTTACGTCAAGTTTCCTAACTCTGATTTTTCTAATTTTTTTGCCACTTAAGGGCTTTCTTTTTCCATGATGATCCTGCACATACCCTTTAATTTTTGCGAGGTTAGCGAAATATCACCATGTATAGGTGGGCCCAGCCATTACATCCCATCCCAATGCCCAAAGCTTTGAGATTGACGATGCTAATCAGACCAAGAAAGATGATCACCACCATTCCTTGCTAGCTCGTGGAGGTAAGATGCAAGTTCTTTAAAAGCATCGAGACCCGCGAGAAGTTGCCACGTTCACCTTGTGGCTACTGGCGGGTTGAGCCCACAAGTACATGAGGAAGGTGGGGTAAATGGATTTCTATTGGCCATTCATCCAAGCTGGAGCAGCGATGTAAATTCAAATGATGTTGACTCAATCTGAGTCATTCAAGATGCCTAACTTAGTTGTCAATCAATGACACATATTCAAAATGGAAAATTATGCCCATTGTAATTGTTTTTCTTCACGTGTGTGAGCATTAATGGTGGAGGTGACCCGTAAACCTATTCAATTCCCTTCAAAAATTGTGTATGCGGCCAATTCTTACTTATTTGGGATTTGAAGACATGTCCAATACAATACGAAGAGTTGAGAAGCAAATTTTAGAGGTCATCCTAGCTGGCATTAGGGTTTGTCACAGTTGAAGGAAGTAAGTACAATAAATGCAATTTTATGCCTTTTTCAATTTTCTGAGTTAAGGCTCTTTTTAATCTTCTTTAAAATGAGTGTGTTTCATTTTTTTGCTTTCATTGCTTTAAATTAGGGTTAATCTTTTCTTTTTAAAAGTTGTAGCCCTGTAAGTTGTCCAAAATTAGCACTCGTCCTAGGTCACAAACTACAATCAGGAAGTTGAATAGTTAAAATTCCTTCGTTTAGAATTTCGATATACTCAAGCCATGGCTCCCAAAATACAAGGTGCTTCTTCTTCCACCCATTGATTTGCTACCCCAGTCTACGAACAAGAAACCAGAGGGAAGGGTCTTGTTTCATGGTCCGACTGTGAAGGAAGGGTTGATAGATAAAGCTTGCTTTATCAAGGACGTCGAAGTACCTTACACTAGATGGTAGATGTTTCAACATTGGTTCAGGAATAGGAACCTGGGGTTTCCTTTCAGTAATCCATGGAGGTTGGATATGGGGAATCTAATTGTTCCCAATGTGTATATGGATGTAGATCTCTTGAAATATATCACCTCAAAATATGACCCAGTTTCTAGGGCAGTTAGAAAATTTGATGGGGTGGTTATGGTAAGAGTAACTAGGGAAGAAATTGAAGAAATCTTTGAATTGCATGAACAGAGTCTAGGCATGATCCCTTTGAATATGGATACTATTAGAACAGAGCACAACAATACTAAGGTGTTCATCAGAACACAGATGTTTCCCCTACATATTGGAGTGACTGGTGATGGAAAACATAAGAGAAAAATTAAGATTGATGATAGAGAGCTCGAACCTTTCGCAATGAGCTATTTTTCCAGCTATTTTAGAAAATTGTGTACTCTTTGTACCAAATTATTGGTGCTGATCCACCTGACACATTGTAGAAGGAGTATAGTTATCTGGCCACACATCTACAACACCCTCCTTATAGCATTGTTTATGACTATGGAACTTATCTATCTAAACATATCCATAAAGGCTTAGTTGAATTGAAGGAAGGGAAACAATGGGTGAGGTTCTAGTGGTACTCATTGTTAATGCATATGATCTTGTATAAAGGATAAAGATTTTTTTAGAAGGAAATCACCTTAGAAAGGAAGGAGGATGTTGATCTTCCTGTCCAATGTTGGACCCGAATCTTGGATAAAGATGAAAAAAGGTATAACTTTGTAATGTTTAGAAATGCTTTGCATCCAAGATAAGGAAGGCATTGATATATGAACCACCCAGAATTCCTTGAGAAATTCATGAATTCTTGAGACCTAAGGAGATAAGGCTAGATTTTCAAAATTGAGCCATAATTGGGGAGATTTAATTTTGTATCCTGATAAGACAATTTTCTGAGTATATGGAAGTGTTCTAGGCCCATATATCTTTCCTAGAGATGTTCCTTTGAGAGTAGGGTTCCTTGAGATCATGAGGCAGTTAGGAGCTTCACAAGCAACACATTTACCTGAATCAGCAAGGAAGGGGTCATTCTTTTTAGAGTGGACAACATTTGTAGATTACATTGTTACAAAAAGGACATGGAATGAATTAGAACACCTGTTAGCTCCTTGTAAACTGATGACTATGGGCTTGAGGAATCATGATCTTGAAGGCTTCATCATTAAACTCAAAGCAAATAAGAAAATGGATAACTTTGTACATGTTTTTGATTACCCTGAGGATGTTATCAAGAATGTTTTTAACTTTGAGGAACAAGATGACAGTAAAGCTAAATACCTTGCTTATAGAAAGATGGTAGAAGCTAAGCAGAAGAACATTCCCCAATATGACCCTCTGCCAAATATTCCTAGTGATTTTAATAAAGTTATGCATGTCATGGACAATTTTGAGAATGTTGGTGACTTGAGCTCGAACAGAGGGAAATCCCAGATAAGGGAAAGGAAATTCCATAAGAAGGGCTGAAAGGAATCTCATACAAATAGAAGAAGAACTGCAAATGACACTTCAAGGTTCAACATTCAGTGAGGATTGGGATGCATTGGCAATATGGTCATTATCTCCAGGATCCAAGAAACCAGCTCTGGTAGAGCCATTAGATTTTAGTGGACAATTTCTTGTAAAGAGAGTTGTTGATACCCCAGCTTTGGAAGCTGCAGACATGGTTGTCAATGTTGCTAGGTTCACTCCAGAAACTATGGAAGGTCTTACTCTGGAGAGAGATAACCTTAGAAATAAATACAAAGAACTCCTTGATGATTATGATAACAGCCAACAAAAAGTGGTTGTTAGAAACTAAATTGGAACTTTATAAACAAAGAGAAGAAGTGCAGAGAGAATGGGTCAGCCCAACTCAAGCCACCCACCTCTAGCTTCTCCAATGGCATCTTCACAACATTCACCTCATGACCAGGCCTTTGCAATAGTACCATATAGTTAGGGACAAGAATCATTTTTAGAGGAAGAGTTAAGTAGACTAGGCTCTAGTT
>VDFB02071284.1:0-14460 GCA_007258455.2 Sequoia sempervirens
TGACTTGTCCTTTTTCTCAACCCATTTAGATACCACGTTTGTTTTCCATTCATAGTTGGATGGACTAGAACTATTTTCTTCCCTATTATGGGGTACAAAAGTGTCTTGAGCTATTTTAAGCATGTTACAATATTGGGGATTGTTGTAGTTGGCTGAAATAGTGATTTCTTGTTCATTGATGTGAAACTTTAAGCACTGATGATAAGTTGAAGGTACTATTTTCATTTCATGAATCCAAGGACGTCTCAAGAGTATATTATATGTCAACTCTTTGTCTAGCACTTGGAAAACTATATTCTTCACAATTGGTCCTACTTGAATAGGTAACACGATCAATCCCTTGGAGGATCTTTCTTCTTCTTCATAGGATTTTATTATGATTTTCCTTCTGAAATCAATAGCATTTTTAGAATATCCTAATGCATAGACCAGTTTTAAAGTAGAAATGTTTAAACCGACTCCACCATCTATTAGGACACATTTAACACGATGCTTGTGGATTAAGACTTCAATGTGAAGGGTGACATTGTGTGGATGAGTAAGTGATACATCACCTTGTTCAAAAAATGATAGTTAGTGAGGCATGGTTAAGTGTCCCACCATAGCCTAGAATTGGAAAACTTCCAAATTATTGGGTACTATGGTGGCCACAAGAGCTTGTTCCAAAACCTCCTTATGAGATGGTGAGATTTTAAGGAGTTCTAATATTGATATTTGGGCTAGTATTTTCTATAGTTGATCGACTAAGTTGTATTGATTTGATGGGACAACATTAGTTTTATATGCAACTCCTTTCAATATTACTTTGGATTGCCCCTTGTTGTTATGTTGACTGGATGATAATCTTGATTTTCCTTGATTTTTATAACATTAATCTAATTATTGGATGTGACCATGTTTGGGATCAGATTTAATGGTATGATGTCATTGATTCCAATGTTATCAGCTTGATTATCAATGGCACCATTATTCTCAACCACATAAATACAATGAATAGTGTTTTCATAAATGTAATTTACATTTTTACCTTTATTATTTGTAGAAGAAGATTCTCCCTTTTCATAATTTGGTAAAGGATTTTTAAATTACTATGATCATTGTTCATTTGATGTCCTTATATGAATATTTTCTTGTTATCAATCAAGTATTGTACTAGATGTTTTAACTGTATACAATAATTTGTTTTGTGTCCTTTGTTTTTATGAAAGTCACAGTAATTTGTATCATTCCACCAAAAAGGCTTTACTCTTGGTTCCCAATTTCTTGCTTTAGGTAATGTGATAAGTCCATATGTAAGAAGTTCTCTCATTTTTTATTTTAGTGTCTATCCCAATGGTGTGAATCTTCTTTGATTTGATGGTTTTTGATATGATTGTGGTTTAGATTTACCATTGTTTGGATTGTTGTTTTGATTGACACTTTGATTGATGCTTTGGTCATTATTTTTATTGGTCTTTGCAGTAGTTGTTGTCAAATTAAATACTGGTTTAACATTTTTTGTTTCACTTGCAACATCATTGTTACCAGTATTTCTATTCTTTTGTCAAAACTTTGGTTTATCATTGTTGTTGTAGTGATTTTAGGAGTTATTATTATTTGATCCTTCATTGTAGTGTTTGATTACCCCTCTCTTGACCAAGGATTCTTCAATCTTGAGCCCATTTTCAATCACTTTCTCAAATGTAGGTGGACATTGTAGTTCAAGCCTGTAGCTCATCTCATTAGTTAAGTTGTCAATGAATAGTTCCATCTTTTCCTCTTTGGGTATGGAATGAGGATACCTAGCAAACAACCTTTGCCATCATTGTAGAAATGAGAGGAATGTTTCACCTTTCTTTTGTTTTGTATTGTAAAGATCCTTTATTGTTATCTCATGTTGAATATTATAGGAATATTGTGAGATAAACTTGTTGACTAGCTCCTCAAAGAATCAAATTCATGGTAGTAGTTTAGAGAACCATTCCATACATTGACCTCCTAAACTTCTTGGAAACAACCTCATCAAATAAGTTTCCTCTTGTGAAAATTCTAAACTCATGGTTCTAAATTCCCTCACATGATCTATTGGGTCATGTTTTCCATTGTATTTGTCGTATTTTGGGAATTCACAATGTCTAGGAAATGGTATCATGTCCACACTTGGATCAAAAGGATAGGGACAAATGTCTTGTAATGAGTACCTTTTCGTTGTCCCTTTTTGCATATCTTGAAGTTGTTGTTGCATGTTTTGTATTTAATGTGTTAGGGAAACCACTTGATCTATGTTTTGTGGTTTAGATTTAGCTCTTATAGGTGTTTCTTTTAGTTGATTAACATCAAATTCCTTTGGAAGTTTTGCACCTAGTTTAGCTAGCATTAAAAGGTATTTTGCTCCATCCTTTTCTAAAACTTTCTCCATGAATTGGTGGATGTTAGGATCTTGTTGTGTCATTTGGATGTCCTTTTTCATAATTTATTTACCGTCATTTTGGTGGAATCTGTGAAAGGAATTTTCTTTAGCCATAGTATTTAGTGTTTCAACTTCTTTCTCTCTAAGTTTCTGCCTTTGTAATCTTGTCAAAACTAGCATACAAGTGTTGTTATTTTCACTAAACCTTGATATTTTGTTTGGATGAGTGCCAAGGACATTAACTAAGTCTAATAGAATGATAAATTCTATTGTTGAAGTGACCAAGTTAAAATCTGATTATTTTTCTTTGTTTCATGATTGTAGGATGGCTAATCTTGATAATGAAACTTAACTTAACAATCAAGAGTTGTGTTTGATGATAAAACACTTTAAAATTGTAAGATCTTGGTTTAATTTGAAGAACTTCACTTGAAAAGTTTAGTTTTTGGAAAGTTATGAGACACTAATTTGATTGATAAAATGTTTTTGTTCTAATAAAGATCTGAATTCTAATGTCAACTATCTGATAGGAGGTAAAAATAACTCTCTAGTTTTTTATTCTGTGGATGCGCTATACCAGACCTCAGATGCGCTAAAAAAAGTGTAAATGTACTGGTAAACTAGGTATATGCACTGAAATAGAGTGTCAATGTGCTGGTAAACTGGGTATATGCATTGTTAAACAGGGTAGATGCATTGAAAAATTGGGTGTATGCACTAAAACAAAGCCCAGTTGTGCTAAAATATTGGGTAAATGTGCTGATAGACTGGGAGTAAATGCACTGCAAAATAGGATAGATGCACTAAAATAGAGTTTTGATGCACTGGTTAAACAATGAAGATGTACTGAAAGAAAGTTTGGTTGTGCTGAATTGGAATTGGTCAATATGTTCATAGTTTTGTCCATTTGTTCTACTTTTTCTTAGTAAAAGGATTGATTCCAGGTTGTAATTTTCTAAACAATAAAGATTTAGGAGGGTTGTTTTGCTTGTAAATCTTGTAATTTGATGATCTAATTGGATGATTCCTTCGAAAATGATTTTACACACACAACAACATGTTTTTAAAAATTATTTTCAACACTACACATTAAACAAAGAGTGTGCATTCGAGAATCGGTCTAATTCTTTCAATTTCCACTGGTTTGACACAAATAAAGACAATTCAAGCACTTTTCTAATTGTCAAGTAGGTCACTTAGAATATCACAACCCATAGCTTGCAACTATGTCAACTCACACAACCTTGTCACCCCCTAGAGGGTGCCCATGTTTTTTCCTTTCCCGAGTCTTAACCAAAGTCAAGTCCTCCACTTTTGTCTAGGGTATCTAATAGTTATATGGTGAGTGTATTGGGGGCAGATTCTTCCCTCCCCTTGCGTCGTGATATAAAAAGTGTTCAAAAACTAACACAGTTGGATTCTACACTAAAGTTCATAGAAAGGGTATCCATTCGAAGTGTCAAATGATGAACTCCCTTAGAAGACCTCCCAATATTTAGAATAAATATTTTGGGGATGGTTATCTTGCACACTTTCGATGAATGTGTATTTCCCTAGATTCACTTTTGTTTTATAATGGGGTGGAAAACTTGGCTTTGTTTGTTCCCACTCAGGTCGTTCCCATAGGGTGAGTAATTTTTCCCACTACGGAAAGCTTTCTAAAGGTGTTAATAAAGCAGGATTGAAATTCTAGCATTTTGATCAACCAGTTAAGGGGAGAGCATAAGCCTATTGCTTTCAAAGCACAATAGACATGGGGTTCAAACTATTTCTTTAATTAAGCTAGATGCACTATCTTAACCAAAGCAAAAGCAATAATGAAATTAAATCCCTACAAACACCATTAATAATTTGTAAATTTTTGTCTTTGAATAGTGTAAGTGTTTCCAACAATTGTCTTTGACAAGTGTATATTGCACCCACAAAAAAGAAAATAGTGATTAATTCTCAAATTTTTCAAAATTCTAAAAAACAGTTAGATGCACCATAACAGTTATTAGATGCACTAAAATAGTATATGAATGCACTAAAGTAACAATTCTATGCACTATAGAAATTAATGTATGCGCTAAAATAAAAGGTCAATACACTGAGAGAAAACCCCTTGACTGGGGAAAATAGAATATTGGATGTGTCGTAACAGTGGTGGTATGCACTGAAATATTTGTCAAATGTACCAAATCAGTATTTGGATGTGCTAAAATATCTATCGTATGTGCTAAAATATCTATTTGTGTGAGTAAAATATGTGTATATGAATAACAAACACAATCAATAAGACATTATATCAAGAGATTCAAACAACATTTAATCTAATTAAAACATGAAATCTCTTAAAAGCATCCTATTTCTCTCTATCTCCAAAGATTTATCAAATCACTGTGGCTCTCAGATTATGTAAGCACTATGACTGTTAAAATGCCAATCTAGAGAATGAGATGATGTAAAATGTAGGAATCTAATCCTATGTAATGATTGCTAAATGATATGTTGATGATACTGTAGATAAAATTGACATGAAAATGATAAAAGAAACTATTGTAAACTAAGATGCAGCTAAATGAAAAGACATGATTATGATTGCTATTCTAAAATGATTTGCTATTGCTATTGCTCAAATGCTTGATTGCTCTAATGCTATTTCTATAGAGTAAGATTGCACAAAATTGGGATCCATTTCCTGTGGAAAGTTGTATTTATAGATTCCCAACAACATATTTGTGATGTGGCAGCAAGTAAGGTCTGGATTTGATTTGAAAGAATCAAAGGTCAAGGATGAAGAAGCTTGAGAAGATTATGGAGATTGTTCCTCCTCACAAAAACATTTAGCTCGAGGATAGGAATGATCAATGGAAGAATATGAACAAGTTTTCTTGTAATTTGTCTCCAATTTGTCTCCAAATTTGTTCATGAAGGATGAGTTGAATTAATTAGATATGAAATATCTAATTTTGTTGTTGGATATGATGAGTGAAAAGAGGAAATAGTTGTAGAAATATGATTTAATTAAATTATTGGATTTATTCAAATTAGCAAAAGGGGATATTTAATTTAATAAAACAAACTATAGAAAATTGTTTATTAAATAAACATGGAAGATATATGGTAATCAAATAAAACAAATTATGTGAACTTGTTTATTTAATTTAGATGAAATAAAATAGATAATTAAATAAAACAAGGTATTTGAATTTTTTATTTAATTTAAGATGGGATGATGTGATAAAGATAAATAAATATATAATTATAGAAGAATTTGATAATAATAATTAAATAAAACAAAGTATGTGATTTTTTTATTTAATTAAGATGAAATAATATGATAAAGATAGAAGAATTAAATGTGAACTATATAAATAAATATTTCTATTTATTTATAAGTAGATGAAAAATAGAAGGGTTAATTAATCAAATAAATCATATTTAATTAATTAGATTATCTAGACCATTTTTAGGTGTATACGAACATCTTGGAAGCTCTTAATTTATTTTGTGATTTTGACACTGCATATCTCTTGAAGTCACTAGTTTGCATTTTTTTTTTTTTTTTAATGTAGCTTATAATTTCACTTATAAAGTTCCTCAGATTATCAAGGTATTTCAGATTTCTAACATGGTATTAGAGCTTTTTCTTTGAGAATTTTGAATTTGCAGATTCCTAATTTAGAGTTCAATTTTCTTATGTGAGATCTTATAAAATCTCCCATACTCTTCTTTTGTTTTTTAAATAATCTAGAGAATAAAAGGGGTTTATGAAGATCTAAAAATCTCTTCATTTTGCATATGTGTTTGCATAATATAGGTGATTGCAATAATTATGGTTATACTGATAATATTTTTACTATTTCACCGTGTTTACGAGGCCCGATAAATTCAAGATTATGTTTCATTTTATTTTGTTTGGAGATCATTTGACATAGTTGCAAGTTGGGTTTTGAAGCTTGTATATGAAAAAGAACATTTTACTAGAGAATATTTGGCCCAAACAAACCTTGCCATTGCATTCAAGAGGGAAAAGAGACAAATTTTGATATAAAATTCATCCATATTTGATGTTGGGAGTTGTCAAGGAAAAAAGAATTCCCTAAGAATTCATACACCCCCCTAATTGTAGTTGTACAACTTTGTTGAAGTTTTTCAAAAACATAGAAAATAAATATAGCAATATAGAACCACTAAAAGCACTGAGAGTTTTATTATTAAGTACTTAAGCACTATCTACAAAACTTCAACTTTAAGTGTTTCTTGCACATGTGATTAAAGATGTTATGGGTGGTCCTTAGATCATGTGGCCTTGTACTCCTACCAACGGTTAGGAAAACTATGACTACAAAAGGCACACAGTTAGCAATCTTCTAATCTCTACTTGTAAACCATGATTGTGGACTTAAATCATGATGGCTAAAACTAAATTTTGATTTGAGCAGTCTTTCTAGTTATCATCCAATAGCCACTGCCACTAGTGACACTACCCACGTGCTACCCAGAGACCACTAGGTCCCACATATAGGTCAGATTGGGCCATTTTTTCACACTTGCTTATAACTTTTCACCATGCAATATATTTTCGTTGTGAGCAAGGTATTGTCCAAAATCTAGAGATGAGTACTTTCCATCCATAGAGGTATGGAAAATAAATTTTGTTAGTTTTTACAAGGTATTGTAGGTTGAAGCTATTTGTTATTTTTCTTCAATAAGCCATAATTTTTTCCTCAAAGCTCTATTTTTTGAAAAAAAAAGGTGTTGGAAAGGTATTAAAGAGAGTTAAACAAATACAAGTCTATTCTTTTCAAATTTTGTATCAAGTTCATTTTATATCAGAATTTATAATTTTGGCCATTGTGGGCCTAGTAAGCATTGTAACTTGGAAGAAATGTTGTAAATAGACTAAGCTATAAAGTTCCAACCATGTAATATTGGTGGGGGGTGATTTTTAATAGTAGTGGAAATAGAGGATGTTATATTTTGTATCTTTTGTAATCATTTGAGGAATGTATCATGGGGTTTTTAGTTCACCCATATGTGATAATTGTAGATAAGGATAATTATGTCTTGTTAAAAATATTCTAACCCCTTAGATGGATTAAATTTTTTTGAAATCAATATGGGATAATAAATTTTATCTTATAGTAGGCTTGATTGGTTCTAGTGTTGATAATGACGCTATGTGGACTATAGTGGACATTGATTGTTCCTGCACACTTTGTACTAAAATCTAGGAGATGTTTGGAGAATTTCATATTTCTCCATTCCCAAATGATTTTGCTTTGGATATCCTCATTCAAGTTGATGATGTAGATAATATACCCTTTGATGGTGATTTAAGTATTTTACAGGTCTTGAATGTTTAAATGACATAGAAACTTATCTCCTTGCTTTTCATCCTCGTATTGAGATCCCATCAATAATGCTTGTTGCAACTTCAAAGTTCAAAGATGCTTCTTTGAGAGCTTTGAGTGATTCATTATAGTAGGACTATTTATGTCTTATGGATTCAATTCATTAAGTACTATTTCTATCAAACATCTCTTGTTTGTTGGTAGTCTTTCATTTTAAATCTAAATGGCACTATTATGGACATATGCATTCTCTTAAAGGATAAAAAATTCATCCGTACATTTGCTGCTACTTTAAAGTCTTGTGTTGCTTCTTCAAAAAAATACAATGATTTATTGTAGCAAGACATACATAGTTTTTCAAATTCAACTCTGTGGGATGATCTCTTGGTAGATATTTCATACTTTTTTATGAAGATGCATATTGTAGATTTAGTAGACATTATTGAATTTATTCATCTTCTCTTTGATGATGTTGATTCTTCTTCAGTTGTTGTGAGGGAACACTCTAACCTTCTTGTTCATTCTCTACATGATCATCATAATTTAACATGACTGTTGATACTTTGGATCAACATATGGATGAGAAATATTCAGAGGAGAAACTTGAGTCTTTGGATTGTGTTCTACATCAGTCTCTAGAAGATTTTTGAGTTATCATTTTTAGTAGTGTGGCCTAGAACACCTGATTTAATTGTGATAAATTTCATGATTGACATGGGGACACTTGAGCCAAGTTTAGAGACTTCATATATTTTGAGTTTTCTTCCTACATATTCCTTTAAATAATGGAGATATAGCTTGCATACACCATTATTTTTGTTCTTCCTAAGGGGAGGAACTTTTTCTTAGGATCATGGATCATCTTGTACATCTAGTTCTAAGTATCTACCATTGGATCTCTTTGGGTGTGGAGCGGGGGCAGGGTTGGGGGCGAGCGAGAGGTAGAGGGGATTGCTTATTCCTTCTCTTTTTTCTCTCTATTCTCAAGTGTTCTCTCTCTATTTTTTGGGGTGGGGGTGGGGGATTTCGTAGATTCTTTTGGAGTATTTATATGTACATGGTTACCTAACATGGCCTCATTTTCTAGAATCCATCATGTTTTCATCCTTTTAAGATACACTTAAGAAGAGAGGGTTGTTAGTGTAAAAATAGGTATTATTAAACTAGTTAGCTTTTAGCCTACTTAGTAGATTCTTATTCACACTACACTTAAGCTCAATTTAAAGAGGACTTCTATATTTTTGTCTCACCTCATATTTTTGAGATAAGTGTTCTCACTTTGTGATACACCTCTTGCATGGTCACTTGCCACTCACTAGAACACTTGTCATGTGAGTTAATGAGTGTTCCATCTTTCAAGGGTTAGTCATTCATTGCATTTGATATGTCTGCCTTCACTACCTTGCTTATTTAAGCAAGGTAATATTGTACATTTTAATTAACTCTTTTATCAATCTCTTTGATAATATAAATTAGATCCATTGTGTTCAAGTGATTTTGTGGAAGTTTCAAATTTTTGTTGTTATGATCTTGTTAGATATCCTAATAAGGTTGAATGTAGATTTTTATTTTTCTATTGAATTAATTTTTATTTTCTTAGTTATAGGTTTTTCTTACAATATTATTAAGCTTTCTTATGATAAAAAAATGAGTATATTATTTAATAACTAGGAGATAGGATGATCAAGATCAAGTGGATAGGATAAGGATGCATGGATATTTGACCCCTAGGCTCCTCATCAAGACCAAATATGGGAAGGGAAGATGTATTTGAATAGGATGAGATACATGGAATGAATGATATGGGTAGGATAAGAAGGATGGAAGGATATAATGCATGATGTATATGAAGACCCTTAGCCTTTTCAAGATTAAAGGAGGGAAAAGGGAGGATGAATGTAAGTAGGAAATGGATAGGAAGTGAGGGATAAAGGGGGGTGTGGTAGGTAAGATAGCATGGATGAAACTTTCCTCCAAGTGTAGAGTGCAAGAGGGTAATGGATACATTATTTCCATCCACTCATACCCATCCATTATCCAACATCCATTATTTCTACTGTATCCATTTTACATGCTACATTAGTAAAACTATAAAAGCAATATTATCATAATATATTTTTTAAAGTATTTAAGTAGTTATTAAATGAAAGTATAACTTTAATATACAATTTATTTACACTTAATGATAATTAAAATGAGAAAAGAGATATTGAGTAATTACTTGATAACCCTTATTAAATTCATAGCATGTTAGAATTTTAAGTTTTACTTGATAGCTTTGAGTAATTTACACTAACAAACTCATTAATTTGAAGTGAATTGAGTCCAAATTAAATAATGTTTTATAAAAAGCTTCTTTCCCTCTGTCCAAAAAAGCAACCTAAAAACATAAAATCAGAATTATGAGGAAGGAGCATCTTTTGAAATAAAATGTGTGGCTGGTCTTGATTCACTATGAAATGTACACCAAGTTTGCAGACAACAAATTCCATGACCCTCTATTATTGAAGGCCACTAACTCAAATGCATAGCCAAGGATTCATGCTATAAATTGACTCTGCATGGACACTCTTCTCTTTCATCAAGACCACCATATTAGCAAGAATGAAGAATATGATTATAGGAGCCTTCCATATAGGAAGCTTAAAATATTCTCTATACAAAAGGATTATCAAGCGGTGTATTCTCAAATGATGAAGAGAGAGGAAATTGAACTTACTATATGTAAGGTTGAGAGCCCTAATTCCTAAGTGGATAAAGGTAACTTTAAGGGGTATTGCTTCAAATTTTCTTTAACTTCATTTCTACCTCTTTATCCTCCTTTTATCATGTTTGTGTGCTTGATGCAGGTGACAAATCCTGCTTCCAAATCTTAAAGATTTTTTGCATAGTGAAAGTTGCAGCTCATCTTAATTAGCTAGCCTCCCAAAAGGTATGTGAGAAATTTTCCAAGAGAGTATACAACATATCATATCATATAAGTCAGTATCTTTCATTACCTTAGTTTAACATGTAAAATTGTAGTTTACTAACATTATTGATCACTAATTTTGAGGTGAGTGTTTTTTTTATATTAATTTCTTAGATCTGTTGTTAGGATGAGAAAAGATAGTGAGGGATCATGAAGTGTGGTTTAAAATTTGATGGAAAAAACTCATCAAGGGTGAAAAGAGAGGATGACTTGGATAGTATGAGAGGATGGAGATATGATAAGGGATGTGTGACAAATGATATGAATATGATGATCAAGATCAAGTGGATAGGATATGGATGCAAGGATATTTGACCCCTACGATCCTCATCGAGACCAAATATGGGAAGGGAAGATGGATTTGGATAGCATGAGAGATATGGAATGAATGATGTTGATAGGATAAGAAGGATGGAAGGATATAATGCATGATGTATATGAAGATCGTTAGCATTCTCAACATCAAAAAATAAAAAATGGAGGATGAATGTAAGTAGGATAATGGATATGAAGTGAGGGATAAAGGGGTGTGTGGTAGGTAGAATATCATGGATGAAACTTGCCCCCATGTATAGAGTGGAAGAGGATAATGGATTACACATGACACCTATTTTCTAGGTTTTTATCATGGTACCTATTCAAGGCACCACAAGAAGTGGTTTTACTTTTCTATTTTTCATTTTTTTATCTCTTTTCTATTTTTTTGAATTTTATGAGAATAGGATGGATGGAGAAGGATAAGGATACAAATAAGTGGATTTGGATGGATGCATGATAGGGAGATGAAGGAAGGACTCAAGAATCTAATTCCATAGATTGTATCCCTTAAATATGCACTCCATTACACCATAGACAATTGGATGTATGCTCATAAACATTTGTAGAATGATGGTAAGGGGAATGAAATGGATGGGAAGATGGTGAGGGATATCAATTTATGCAAAGGATTGATAAAATGGAGGGAGGGATGGATGATGGATGTTGGATAATGGATGGGTTTATGAAAGACTTATAGATGAGTGGTTGGAAATTTTCACAACATCAACATTGGAACACATAATGAAGGGTTGTGGAGTTGTGAAAGAGAAGTGGCTTTTGAATTTAGAGATTTAGATGGAGGAGTGGATGTGGATTTTGGGATATAAGGACCCAAGATGGATGGACATGATAAAGGATTATTAGATGGGATGAAGGACTTAGGATTCGATGAAGCTTTTGGATAAGCAAGTTTGGATGCAAATTTTGATTTTTCTTTGGGATGCATTGATTTTATGAGTATTTTTGGAATTGACATGGTTTTTTACTTTGATTTTTCTTTATGGACCTTTGTGGCCTTTTGGATATCCATTTTTTATTTTGGATCATATTTTTCAGTCTTTTTTGTATCTTTTTGATGGTACATGTTGACCCTTTGATTCTTGAGGGTTTTTGGCTTTATGGATTTGAAATTTGGTATCCAAATTGCTTCCAAGAGATATGGTATTGGTGGATGGATATGAATGATGTGGATGTATTATGGATGGCTTGTTGTAGGTATGTTGGAAAATGTTCAAGGGTGTGTGCCTTTGTTGATCTTGGTTAGGGATATGAGCTAATGGATAAAGAGGATAATGGGATTTTAGAGTAGGAGTGATAGGTGGTGTAATGTAAGGACTGAAGATGGATGGAGAGGATGAATGACTTTGTTTTCAGACATAGGGACCAAAAATGGATAGAAGGGATGAAGGACTCAAATTTGGAATGTAAGGGGCCAAGATAGATTTTGAGAGTGGGGAATGTGTACATTTGGATTTAAGTGGAGGGAGTACCAACATCTAGAGACTTGTAGCCAAGGCCATGATAATTAGTATTTTCTTGGATATGGATGGGTTCTAATATTCCTTGCTCATGTAGGCCTAACCCTTTTCCTTGATAATGCATTTCTTCACAAATATTTTTTTCCAATGGGATACTTGTTGTTTTGAAAACAATATTTGAGTCCATTTTGAGGAGGGTATGGTATGGAAGGAATGATAAGTTCATGGAGTAGACCAGCTTGGATGAAAGTGGAGTAACCCAATTGATAAGTAGGGTGTTCATGGGTATCTTGGAGATGGGTGATGGGATCTTGTGGAAGATTAGGATCATGACACATGTGAAGATGAAGGGGTGATTTGATCTTGAATTAAGGTAGGATCATGGGATGTTGTGGATGGCATAGTTTTCTCTTTGTTATGAGATGGAAGGGGATCATGAAATGGAGATGAAGGGAGCTTTTGATCTTGAATTAGATGAAGGGGTAACATTAGATGGGGTAATGGATGTAAATATTTGTTCTTGTGATGCACTAGGGTCATTCCATGGAGGTGGTATGATAGGATCATGATACGAGGTGGATATGCTAGGATCGTCAAATGGGTTGGATATGGTAAGATTATGAGATGGTATAGGATCATACAATAGAGTTTATGGACTAGGATTATGGCATGGAGTTGAGAGACTTGGGTCATCAGGTGGTATGGAAGGGATGAGTTTATCTTGATATGAAAGGGGATCATTTTGGATTTCTTAATCAATGGTAAGATCTTGATCAAAGATAGGTTTATCTTGGATTCCATAGTTATCTAGAAGGATTTATTGGATGGACTTAAGGATAGGGTCATGAGATGGAATGGGATCACAAGGAGTACTTTGATCTTAACATAAGTGGGGATATATGATGTCATGCTTTGAATCAATGAAGTCAAGTGAGTAACATGGTTGACTTTGTGTAGGTGCTATGAAGGTGGGAAAACATGAAATGGATGAGGTGGATAAACATGGGATGGATGAGGTGGAAGTGGGTGGAACTAGAAGGCTAGGACTAGTATCTTGTTAAAGAGGATTTTTTATGGGTTCGTATATTCCTTTGAGGGTGATTTTTGGTGCTCCTTTGAGAATAAATTTTTGTGGTACTTTGATAGCTATTTTTGGGGGGCTCCTTTGATGGTGATTTTTGGCTTGACAATGGATTGACTAGGATGTGAGGTATATAAGATATGGTTATGGATGGGTGTTGGTTGGACATGGAGGACATTTTGGTTTCCCTTGTCAATGGAAGAAAAGGATGGCATGGAAGGTGGAATGACTTTGGTATAAGTTTCAATGGTGGCTTGGATGGTGTTTAGGATGATAATGGATTAGGAAAGAAATATTTTGATGTGTATTATAGAGAGTGGTTATGATAATGATTTGAAACTCTATTAAACAAATTAATGAAGATTAGGGTCTTAAGTCATGGATTAAGAATGGATGTGTATGATTGAGATACTTGGGATGATTTAGATTAGATGATTGGGTATGATTAGGATAAAATGGATGATTAGAAAAATTAGGGAGATTAGGATGGAATGGTTAAGATAAAGGATTAAAATGGATAATTAGGACATGATTGTGAAAGGTTAGAATGATTATGGAGGTGATTAAAATGATTAAGATGAATTAATGTGAGAAAGGACGATTATGATAAAATGAGATGATTAGGATGAGAAATGATTAAGATGGAAATGATTGGTTAGGGTGAGGTGATTAAGATGAGCTGAGGGATGGTTATGATGACTTGGATGGGATTATTGATTTGACTTGGATGACTAGGATAGGATGATTAGGATGGGGAATGTGGATGATAATTTTTACTTAGATACGATGTGGATAGCTTCACTTGGAGGACAACTATATTTTTTTGTTTTGAAATATTTCTAATGTTTTTGTATATTTGATTTTTTTTTTTTTGGTTTTTGATT